>CAJHUC010002737.1:0-53978 GCA_905146915.1 Ostreobium quekettii
CAAGGCCACACCACACAAAAAAACGCTCAGGGTTTATATATTTGTTCACCAATCCCACAATGGAGAGCCTTGCCGATGGTGGCAACGACCCCCGCAACCGAACAATTCGAATCACCTTGCACCCACAGAACTTTCCTTTTCATGTGACAAGGATCATCATCCATCAGCAACCAGCCATACGACACTTCAAAGATGCCCACTCATCACCACAATAATTCTATGAATCCTAAAACATGCTTTTCTTTTTTCTATAGATTCCGAATATCATATATAAACCATCTTCTTGACATGTATACAAGTCGCACACCATAAATGATCCACCTAGTGAAACGGTGGTCATTATGTGGTGTTGCGAACAGTTTAAAAGTCATGTATACTCACTCAATCGTTACTACACAGTTTGGTCTCATCTCTACACGATAATTACACTATTTAGCACGAATTTTCAACGATTTCGAGCCGTGTTGCTCGGTACAAGATTTTCCTAAAAGACGTATATTTGACTCTGAAACAGATAAAATTGAAACTGGTATCAAACTACCGGTATACTAAATAAAATTGAAGTTGAAATTAGTACCAAATAGTATTAAATTTGGTATCAAACTGCCAATTTGCCAAGTATTATTAAAACTAGTACCAACGCATATTCAATCTATGCGTCGGTCCCAAAAATGCTAAATAGTATACCAAAAACTATTGGACCCAGTAATAATTAGTCATCAAATGGTAGCTTGCGACCAACATTGGGTTTGCATTGGTTTAGAATTTAGTTTTGGGGTTTTATGAGCCTTGTGTGGCGGCAGCGATTTGATAACTAATTATTAATGTTGTAACATTTTTGGTACGTCATCCAAAATTTTTGGTACTGGTGCGAATTTGGTACTAGATTCAATATGTGTTGGTACTTGCGACGGCTATTTGGCACCGGATTCAGTATTATTTGGTATTGGTTTCAATTTTGTTTAATGCGGCAGTAGTTTGTTACCAGATTCAATATCATTTGGTGTGGAGGCAATTAGGTTCCCTTCAAAACTATGTATCTTGGATTTTTATTACCTCTGCCAAGAAGCCTTTCCTCTATTTGGCCTCCCTTGGTGATGCCTCCATTCCATGGATATGTGCAACACCGAGTGGTTGCAGTGAACCCACAGGAATGAGGCACTTGAACATTATGAGTCCCTGAGACCTTCCTCAATTGCGTTTGCCTTACACCACCTTGAAGGGGAAATTAAGTTAGAGTTACAATAATATTGATGTGCGGTGCTGCAACGAATTTGATAGTTCACTTCCTATCAATATTGTTGCAAGCCTTGCCCATCAATGCTCTATCAGTATTTTTGCCCCTTGATGCCATTGATGCTAATGGGAGTGAACTCTAACAACCTATTTTTTGGGGCACTATGAATGGAGCCAATCTAAATGAATAGATGGCTGCCATGCCACATGAAATATTATGCAAATACTAACAAGTTGGTGCCCCGTGAGGCCAGGATTCTGGATTGCCATAAGCTTGGCCAACAAGTGGCAAACAGACTGGAGGTTTCCCCCTCAAGCAACTCGCCATGAGGCCACATGGAACCCACAAGGGCCGTCAGTACTTGGATATATGCCAACAAGTGGACAACTACTATAATCCTACCCAGCTATTCATTCACCCACTATACGGGAAGCACTCAGAAAGCAGCATGGCTTGTGAGGCCCACACTTGATGCCAATTATACACATGCCCAACGAATGGCTGAGACACCGTGCAAGTGCCAAGCGACCAACCCCAATGGACTAGGGGCACCTGCTTATGTACTTTGCACGGAAAAAACTAGAGCAATGCCCATTGATTAGGCAATTCAACCTATGGGAACCCATGGGACTTTGCAAAGGGGGTTGCAGTTGCATGGTGGTGAAGACAGTCCCAAGGGGATTGTTCGCACATAGTCATGGGGATCAGAAGGCAGGGGGCAGAGTTCCCAATCTGCCCAGGTAGTATACTCATGGTTGGAGGGGGTGCAAGGGGGTGCGAGTGCAGGGAGTGAGATGGCGGGAGGTGCCCGTACTAATGAATGCTGATTTAGCGGGGCGCCCTGGGGGATTTGCGATGTGTGTGTGCATCGGCCAAAGATCAAGCGCTATATTATATTACACTGTATGCTAGGCAACTGTGCACGGCCTGGCACATGGGGCTCGACTGGAGTCAGGCTAGGGGTCCCATTATGGGGTTAAATAGGCTTATTATAGAGATTTGATATTAGAGATCGATTGCAAATTTAATTTGCAATTGAACAATATTATATCTGAACTTTTCTGATAAGTTTCGAAGATTATATGGTCTTAAGATGGGCAAAAGAGTGGACCCCAAAAAACAACTTTAGTTTTTGAGAGTGCTTTGGAGGGTTTTTGGACTAATGGCGTATGTGTTGTTGGAAAGGAAAAGTAAAGAAGGTATTTTGGAAGAATATTGTCAATTGAAGCTCTGATTCAAAGCTATTTCTATTTTCAGAAAATAGTTAGTTTATGATGAGATATATGCTAATCCGCACATGTCCCACGAGATCTATTGCAAATCGTGACCAGGGCGAGTGGGCCACCCCTTGTAATATACTGATCTTGGTTGTGAAGGATTGGGTGGATAGGTAAATGGCCACCATCCTTGAGTGGCGGAAGAGTTGCAGCTTTCCCATTCAATAGGATGTGAAAAACTTTTCCAATGAGTTGGAGATGTTTCAACAACAACGATTTGCACAACTTAGTTTGCAAGCTATGGTCTGGTTGGTAGACGGCTACATCCTCTTTGACAAGCCCTGGAAAAGGGCGAACGATATGCAATACACTCTTCTTGAAGTGTGGGGTGAGGCGATGTACAGGGATAATGTTTTGTTCGATTTGATAAAGAGCGCAATTGCAGTTTTCACCTAGAGCTACGACATGGCTGATCTTCCTCCAATACTCAAGTCAGATATTTTTGTTTGGGCATGAGTCAAAGTTGTATAGAAGATTGGGATCTGGGTGGCATGTGACCTTGAGGGAGGTGACCCAGGCGAAAGTGAGGAAGATAGAAAACAATCCCATTCTTTGGAGGGCATGTGAAACGGTCAATGATTGGCTGGAATTGGTAGAGGATCGAGTGATGGGGGGGCTTTCCTCCGGAGGACATCGAGAATGGAGGTTGAAGCATGCGAAAAAATGACAAGATCAAGGCTTTGAGGTAGGAGAAGGTTCAATTGTATTCAATGCCTTATCAACCAATGCCTAAGGCCTCTTTGGCACCTTGTAATATTGGCCTCTCTGGCACCTTGTACATAAAGACATGGGGAGTCCAGGCAGTAGCAATCAGACGCGCTGGAATGGATAGAAAGGGAACCTTGTTCCATGCCATCGTTGCCCTTGCCGAGGGCCAGGTGGATACTATGCTGTGGGTGCTGGAGATGGCGGAAGACTGATCATTGTATGCGACTTTCATCGCACCAGCTGGGTGTCCCAACGAACCGCAAGAACGTAAATTAACCGTGAAAATAGCCCCTTTCGCAAATTTGCATATCTAAGCATAAGAAAAGGTAAAGGCAAGTCCGTATATGCTGCAAATGCAAACGCAAATACCAAGCCTAGTCCTCACCGTAGAATGTGGGGAAGTTTCCGTGGCCGTATCTGCATTGCTAGTTGCGATGCAATCAAACACGTTTGGCTCGGGATGCATCAGACCCGCGAACAATCCGCCCATTGCCGATGGACATCCCAGGCAATCAACACCGAACCAATCCAACGATGGCCAACATGCAATAGCTCAAATTCAACGCGCTTTTTACCCATCACGTTGCAAGCGGTGATGCCAGGGCACGAGGTGTACATTCAACGATTGAGATAAATCGAGATCGAGAAGAGCAAGAGCGGCATTTAGTCCTGAATTCCTCTTGCTGAAGGGCAAAATTTTGGAAATACCGCCCAACAATCGTGCCCCTGTGTTTGGGTTTGAAAGAATGTGATATTCTGCTAGTAATGTAAGGTACCTTAGCGTACGGCGGGGAGGGAAGTCCGGGGTACCGGGGCCGGTACCGGTACCCAGGGGCCCTGGGCCAGGGCCCCTTCCCATGTGTTTGGGATTGAAGGGACTGGCAGTATTCTAATGTCACGGTGCAGTGCAATGCAGCGCAGTGTTTGAAAGATACACGCCGCAACAAATGTCGCCGTTCATTGATTTCACGGGGGCCAACTTGTGAAAAAAAGAATACCTGATGCTGCCAGTGTTATCCATTAAAAAATTCCATAAGATTACTCATCACCAATTTCTGGACTGCCCTTGGCACCACTGCTCCCACTGCCCGCTAAGCTCGCAGTGCTTTGCAAATGTGTTCCTGTTGGTTTTGCCCGAAGCACGTTTGCCAGTGCATTGCACGCCGCAAGACCGGTTTTTGGCCCAATCTGCAGATGGACCACCCTAGTGGCTAGTGTAATCTTCTTGGCCTGCCTAGCTGGGCTTTGCTGGTGCTTTCCTTGGCATCTGCAAAAAAGGCAATTGCAAAATTAGGATTGCTAAATTTTTCTTCCTCCGTTCCAAACCAAATTGCAGCTGTGAGCTGTGGCCCGAAAGCATCCAAAATTTTCATCCTAATTTGTCAAAACATTTAGATACTAGTATAGTTCATGATGCCAGCAATTCGATCCAATCGTCTGAGTATTCAATCCGCAGTGACATGTTGTATAGACACCATTTTTCCGAGAATACCCCGTTCTCTCCAGGTGGCGCCGACACCAACTTTTTCGGTTCCAGGACCATGCCACCTTGCGGTGACCCACAGCGACGGGACTTGGAGATGCTGTTCAGATAGCAGGTCGGAAGGGAGTTATAGAGGCAGAGGGCAGGCCATCGGCGCGTTCCGAAAGGCTTGATCGAAGGCCTCGCCCTTAGATTCGTGACTACGTGTCGAACAATTGAGACCATCGGTAAGCAGTTCCGGAATGCGATCGACGATACCGCGGGAATGAATTGGTCCGCGGACAGCAAGGGAGCTTCGGACGTCCTGAGATGTGGCGGGAGCAGTCTGCAGTGAGAGTACTCTCACTTCTACTAGTAGAAGTGATCTTGCCGCACAACTGGTGCACAATTCAAGGAATGGTGATGGAGGCAGGAGATGGGCGAGATCCCCGGTCACGCCTTTTGGGACGATCTGGCGGCCAACCCTTCGCCTTTGTATCTACATTCTGAGCTGATATTTTAGGTGAACCTCTAAAACGCATCACTTTGCTTGGTGGGGCCATTGTAAAGTGGCATGGTATGCAGCCCGAAAACAGGTCGTCTCGGAGCCACCTTGGAGCGCTTGTTTGAGTGGCTTCTGTTCAAAATATCACTGCGGATTGAATGCTTTGCAGATTAGCTCAAAAATTTAGGATAACAAAATAGACTCAAACTGAAACATTGCGACATATTTTTTATGAAAATCTGAGATGTTTTATTAGGTTTTGTAGAGCCACAGTTCATGACGGCAATTTAATTTGGGACGGAGGAGATAGTAAGCAACACAATTGGGCCAATAAGATCTTAATAAGCAAGAATATTTTTTGTGTTCCGTCTAAGTAGGCATAAATAGCAATGTGAAAAATTATGTTCAAATTTATGGTTGATGGTTGCGTATCCACGCTCAGCGCGCTGTCTGGCAATGAAGCCATTGACCCAAAACCTCTCAGATGCTTCAGCAAACCACTGCATTTCACCATAGCGGTTTGCTTGTTGTAGTGCGCCCCGCATTTCATGAGATAGTCGAAGGAGCTCTGCCCCTTAGCAGCTCTGACATTACAGGCACAAGCACATTGATATGAGCTTGCAACACTTTGCATTTTTCAATGTATTGTTGTTGTGACTTACGTACGTATTGTCATTAGATTTTCAGGAATCAACTTTCAAACTTGTTCGCAATATACTTTAATTCAACATCAATGAAATTTCGCAGATATGAGCGCCAGATTTTCAAATTTCGTTTCTTTTCCCCATTTCACCACGAAAATGCCGTGCAGTTCTTCCCTATTCTCACTCATTGTGAAGAATTTTCACGCCATCAATCAGGGCAGCTGGTAGCACATTTCATTGAAAAACAGAACAATAGGACCAGTGGCACATACCTTGATACATGACTTCCATTCAATTGTACATATATTTATATATTTCCTCTATATCAAACTATGCGCTGAGTCCGCATTATTTCCAACATCATCAATTTTAAGAAAATCCGTGTACGCAAATATTTGTTCGAAAAGGATTTTGGATCAATCAGTTAGGTAATAATGCGTAAGTAAATCTTAAAACGCATGGCGGACAGGGATTTTGACGAATCTCAAAGCCATTCCATCCAGGCCGTTTCTTCCCCCTAAACATGGCAATCCATTGCCCACGCCACAAAGAATAGGTGAAATTTAATCACGCACTCATACCGAAGTTCCGCAACGAGGAATAGGGCAGGATGTCAGCGATACTCAAAGAGTGTGATCAGCGATTTCGACCATAGCATTGAGATGATGTGATCGACACGATAATGCTGGTTGGCCCGGATTCCACAGAGCACGCGAACTGCGCGGCTCTCAGCTTGTTTCGGGCACCATTTTTCGCCGTTTTTCACTTTTGGCTGGCGAGGTACAGAGCGGTGATGCCCTTGTTGTCCTGAATGTTGACGATCCGCTCCTTCTCGTCGTCTTCCAGACCTTCTAGAAGGACCCGGAGCACGCCGCAGTGAGCTGACCGTGCGGCGAGGTGGATGGGCGTTCTGGTGGCAACAATTCCCAAGGTGATTGGTAGCAGTAACGAAAAGTCCCATAATTGTGATGCCAACTGCGATGCCATTTCGGCACTCAGTGGCCCCAAAGCTGGCATCAGTTAACGTCAAATGGCATCGAAGTTGGCATCGCACTAGTGCCGTTTTCTGCTGGTCTTAATGTTGTGACTGGAAATGATAAAGCAGTGCTAACAGCCGGACGCGTAAAGATGTAATGAGGCATCAGTAACTGCAATAATTTTAAGGACATCGATCCATGGGCGGGATATGAAGGACGGCTTTCCTGTCGCGCTTTTGTTCCTTGAACCGTGGCCGGGTATTCAAGAGTGCCGGACCAAGCCAGGGGCAGCCACCCCTCTACACTGCCTGCCTTCGTCAGTATCGCCAAAAACGCATCTGAGGCCAATCACGTGGTCCGTGTCATGCACGCTTTGATTGGTTTGAGTGCATGTGGCAGCACCTAGCTTTGGAGATCCATGTTGTCGATGCCGATTTCAGGTGTGCTGATTCTCGGTCATTCAGTAAAAGGCGCAAACTGAATCTCCGGGCTGAAAGCATGTTGCAACACCCATACAAAGCTGAAACACTGAAAGCCCGAATTCCTCAAGAAATTTGGCTTTATTTTTTAAAACGAGTCAGATAATTTAAGTACTTCAAAATTGTTTGCACTGGGGCAAACACTATTACATTTGCCAGTGCTGCCTGCAGGTAACAGTATATTAGGCAGTATTATTGGCAAGAAGCAGTCATTGGGTACTGCTTTGCTGCCTAGCGAGACTGCACCTCCCCAGGTTCTCCGTGGCGCACAGTTCGGCGCCCAAGTCAACCAACATTTCGACAGTGGCGGTGTGGCCGTGCTCCGCTGCCCAATGCAGCGGCGTGCGTCCAAACCGATCCTGCGGGGTAAAAGCACAGACTGTACTTTAATTACTGTAGTCGTCGCTGAGTGAAGTGTTACTTAATGCAACAAGGTACCGCGGTGATGCATCGATGTAATGCGCCGAATGGCGCAAAGTTTCATTACGCTGTGCAATTACGAAGTTGCCTGGTATAAAGTCTATCTGATCAGTTAATTCAAAAACAGCTGTCCAACATGGGTGTTCAATCCATTGCATTACTGTCCCTGAAGAGTTGAGCAAAGGCACCATGTTTTCTGGCGCTTGTTTTGCGCCACAGCATATTAAGTGGTATTTTTAATATTAGGTAATGCACAGCTGCTTGTGTTTTCAACGTTCTGGCAGAACTAACCACTGTTTAGCCGAAAACGTTGCTATTGCTTTCGATCTGTGTCAATTCATTATCTCAAACCACTGGTTCAATCCATTACACAGAGAAATCCGCCAACAATTCTGTAGAATTCCAATTCTCCCAAGCAGCATTTTTTCAAGTACGTTGGGGAAGACACTATGTCGATTTTGGTACGCTAAGCGTCAAATTGACTCTAGAGGGGGAGGGGGGGGGGACATGTGACGCTAAGAGATTATGTAATTGTCAGAAAACCCGACATGAGGAGGGAAAGTGCCCCAGAACGCCACTTCTAAGTGGCAAAAAAACAGCGACATGTTCCCAAGGCTCCTGCAAGTGGTTGATCTGCAAAAAGTTCCTTAGAATGCCAGCCACATCTACAATGGTATTTAGAATTCAATTTTTCAGCCCACTGAAATCAGCACAACTTTGACTGTTTTGCTCCTTAAAAGCACCAGGAAATTGAATGCCACTGTTAGGTGATGTTGCTTAGCCACCCTGGCTTCTACATAAAGACTGACGCTAAGGAGGGGGGTGGGGAGTGGGGCGGGGTGGCGTGGGTCTGAACTTGAACGTCAAATTGACGCTAAGCGTACAAATGTCGACATAGCGTCTTCCTATAGCAATGCAAACAGCTGATTTCGCATTGTTCATGGCCGCGGTGGGGGCCATATTTAGGGCACTTGACCTTTATTTGAAATCTGAAACAACCCATGGAAATATCTGGGAATTACGCATTTGGCATGCAAGTTGCCTTTTCTTTTCTCAACAGCAGTTTAATCCTTGAATCCTAATGCGCTACATAAGTAGACTGTCCTGTGCCACAATTTCATCTATTGCCTAACTCATTACAAAATTTCATTGGGATGAAACAGTGCAGCCTCAGCAGTGTTTGGGGGGACAACAACAACATGTGCATGTCATCGATTTTCAAAATCAACGACAGGCCAAAAGTTGACAAATTGATGACAAAATAGGACACCCTTTCGAGAAAATTGTCAAAATCCAGTACGACAGACTGCTGAGCCGTACATCGCTTTTGCCCTAAACAAGGTGTTGTGCGAAATCGCAGTCCATTAACACTAGGAGAAAAAGGGCCAAACAACACTTTTGCGAACACACATAAAACACTTTCATCAAAGTTCTGCACGCTAAGAA
Organism: Ostreobium quekettii; assembly: GCA_905146915.1. Classification (NCBI taxonomy): domain Eukaryota; kingdom Viridiplantae; phylum Chlorophyta; class Ulvophyceae; order Bryopsidales; family Ostreobiaceae; genus Ostreobium; species Ostreobium quekettii. The sequence goes on from CAJHUC010002737.1 coordinate 9,156, forward strand.
CACAAAAATAACACAAACCCGTAAACTTTGTACACGTTTGAACACGTGTTATTTTGCCCTTTTTTCCTAGTGTAAGGAGGTCTTTCTGGTCACCTTCGCGTCAACATTTCCGTCCAGCTGCCTATCCATGGCCCGCATAATTTCGTGGCCGAGCCCCCTCTCTGCCATGCCGTGAAGCGTCAGCGGCACCGCTCCATCCTCCACTGTGTCGTACATTGGGAATTTTTGCGTCGCGGGGGCTGCATTGAAATCCGCGGTGCAAATAAACAAAAATATTTGGAATGAAAATGGAAATTTTCTGGAAAACAAAATTTTTTTGAAAATTTGAACACCCTTTCAGAAAAAATGGTGCCTCAAATTGTTGTAAATTACTGAGCCTTGCACCACATCTTCTCAAAAAACTTTTGTTTTCTGGAAAGCTGATATTTTTGAAAAGTCTCTCAGAAATATAGAATAGAATTTGTAGTTTGTCGCCGAAAGGGAATAAAGGTAAAATTGAGTGGCAAGAAGCATGGGTTGCGTGCAAATGAGCATAGTACTAGGGGGAGGCTCAACCGCCGCGCTGGCCCGACTCGCCGTTCACAGCGGCGAAGGAAGGCTTCTTCGGGGATGCACGAATCGTCTACGTATACAGATATGGATACAGAGCAAATATTATCGTATCGGATACGGATTCGATACAGAGCAAATCCGTATCCATGTCGCAATCCGACGGGGTCCTCCACGGAAGCTGCAGCCAATTCATCATTAGCAATAAATGAAACGTGGAACCACTTAAGCGCGGAACAGGAAACCGCAGTGACATTTATCCACTTTTTAGAAGAGCTGACACAAGACACAGTTCTTAAAGGTGCTTGATTGCATCACTGTTTACTGAAATGTAAAATAAAATTTGTTTCTATTTTGCATCTTGTTTATTTTGTATATCTCGTACATTGGAAAAAACGGTGTACCAAACCTGGGTATGCAACCGGGTGGTAATATGGATATGTGGGGTCACCGTGCCCGCACTGCATTGTCCAGAATGAGTCATCATTCACGCGCCGCGCATGGCGAATCTGCACGTCTTGGCCCATGTGCACGTCCATGGCCGTCGCTCCCAAAGCAAATAACCAATTTTCAGAGCGTGTGATTGTTGAAATAATTGCCACTAATTTTTCAGTACCCTGGCAGATTTCCCGCAATATCAATCGGCAACTTGATTTGCACCAATTTCCGAAAAGCGTGTTTGCAGATCCTGCCGCTTTTTCCACCCCGACAACAAACGAGAATTGAATAATGAATGAAAAAAATAAATGAATAAATGGGTTCTCTGTTGTTGACCTCACCGCAAGAATCCTCCTGGAGCTCTGTGCGGGGCCCTGCAGCTGCTTCCAACTCCACCTGAAAAAGAAATGGTGATCGCTCCAAAACATTCCAAAATTACATATTGTATGTGTGTTGCTTGCTGCATGCGAATTTAACGTATTACGTTGTTAATCACTTACGATAGGTACAACATTGTCATGTACTGCATTACATGAGTTACGGTAGAGCTACTGTAACATACATCCGACATGATGCCATATTGCTCTGTAGGCTAATGCCTACACTCTCTTACAGACTTGTGACTTGTGGCCTGGCGCCGCTGACAGAACTACGCCCATGCCGCGCTTTTGCTGTCTCTGTTTGACGAAATTCATGCGTCCACAGTTTATAACGTAATAAACTATATATACACATATTAATCTATACAAATTATCACACAAATCTATAATAAATATCTATGTATGCAAAATATCCACACAAACTATATTACGCACAGGTTAATCTGTGTACACAACGCCGTTTTTGAGCCATTCGCTCCAGTGTGACCACGTCAACGCGATGTCGGCTTACGTCATCGTCGATGGAAACATCGTCATCCATTCGGCGGCCTTGGAGGAGGCCCCTTCAGGCCCGCGGACGCCTCGGGACGGCCGCGGAGCGAGGCGAGCTGTGGAATTGCGTGGCGCCTTCGCTGCAGCTTCGCTTCAAGCGGGTAGCGGGACGGTGGCGGGGCAGTGACACAGGCGGCCTGGAAAGAGACATTACTACTGGTAGTAGTACCAAAAATTAGCGCGAGGTAAAAAAAGTCAAAAAGCATAGAAAAACAAAGAGAGATTTTGGAATGTCTGATCTTCCAACATGGCGCTGTGTTGACTTTGGGAAAGCAAGTGGAGACACTGGCAAGTGCAGGAAGGGGGGATGATTTGCGAGCACAGCTGCAGAATAATTCGCGCTTATTGATGGTGATCGCAACGCAGTACTTTGGGCAGTGCTGTACGTACAGCAACACATTGCGAACTGTGTTGCTATCGCCTGCTGGCCTGTCGCGGCCTGTGTTGTCTGCATGCGCTGTCCAGTGGCAGTTGGCAATCCCATTGCAAACTCCAATCATTGCGGGGGCTCGGGGTGGTGCTCAACGAGCAAAGTGCAGACTCTGTCGCAGTTTGGGGTTCAACAGAACCTTTCGGCACGTTGCTGTTTTCGTTGATGGTGCGTGGGTGAATGCATCCCTATTGGTCAGATCAAACCAATGGAAGCGTCGCTATCTATGTGTACGTGGAGATATGGCACACATGGCACATACGGTGTGTATGCAAGGTGGAGATGGTGGCGCTGTGTGGTAGAACATGACTTGGGGTCCAAGGCAACGTTGCGTATTTGACTCAGCGTATATCGTGTGAGCCATGCTTTGCGGTGTGCCTCCTGTGCCTGGGTGATACCCTGTGGTTAGTACCCTGCACTGCATATGTGTACCCTGTGCTATATAGTCCCCCTGTGGCCACAGCCGTGGGGAGAGTGTGCCAAGCTGTGACCACCGCTGTTTGTCGCGATAAGATCAATCAAACAACCCTGTGCGAATCGCCTTCAATATGCCAGGAGGCCCCCGGAGTACGGAACTTCTCTCACTTGGGGACCCTCATACGGCAGCCCTTATGATGGACCTATCAGTGCAACCCTGCTACTTCCCCAACTCCAAATTCACAGCGCTTCAAAATTGAAATTACAAACGTCAAAATTTTCAACACCCGTGGCGTCTAAAACGTGCAAGGCCACGAACCACCACCCACCGCCCCTCAACACGCCGCCAGGCCAAAACCTTCCGCATACAATCACCAGACTTGCATAACGCATTCGCTGCATCTCCCACACACTGGTCGCATCTTCTCACGCATTGGCAGCACCTATCGCCAACGCCTATTGTGTCTCAACCCTGAAGAACGGCATTCAACTCAAAATCGACAAGCAGTTCAAAACTGGACAGCTTTCTGGCCTTCTCCGACTTCTTTTACACTGGTCCTAGTCCCCGCCACGCATGTCGAAGGCAGCAGGGCGGCAAAGCATCAGGCGCCGCCTGTGTCGGAGCACTTCCCCGACGTAATTGCCCTGCATTCAAACCTCACTGCCCGCATTCCTTTTGTAATCCCGCCTCCCGTCTAGCCAGCTTTTTTCTTCCCTCCGAAGATGCCCTTCACCCACTCCATGGGGTCCAGCTCCTCGCCGTCGTCCGCGCCCTCTTCCACGTATGTCTGAGAAGCACCGAAGACTTAGTCATATTGATTGTGAATCTTCCATTTTCACTTTTCCAATTCATTGATAATCCAATGTCGATCGCCCAATGCAGTTCGGCGCCGTACAATACAGCGCGTTGCAGTGCGATGCAGTACAGTGATACACAGACGCACCTCTGTTCGAACATATTCTGGGGGGGGCTTCGGTCTGGCCGGTGCTTTCTTCCGGGGGGCCTGCTTCTTCGCAGCGACCTGGTCAGAGCGTCCACAGCCCCACATTCAGCGCCCTTTAGGTTACAATATAAGTGTCATAATATAGGTACCATACTATAGGTAACATACTATAGATACCATAATACTATAGGTACATACTATAGGTACTATAATATAGGTACCATATACTATCGGTAACATACCTATAATATTGGTATAAAGAGCTACCAGTACAGCACGCTGTGCTCGCAGTTCTGTTAAGCACCGCACTCGAAGTGAGCAATTGTCAAGGCAACGTGCGATTTGGCACACTTGTCAATACTCCACTGCACAGCAAGATACTGCGTTTTGCTGTACTGTGGTGCCCAGCGAACAAAGCGAGATATCCATTCTTCATTGCACTTCAGTACTGGCGAATTGCAACAATCTAAAACTCAATTTCCACTGACACAATATTGCCCATTTTGCGAGCTTTGGGACTGTTTAAATCGTGCTGCAATGGCACCATATCGCGTTGTAGAAGCCTGTAAAACGCGACCAAAACAAGCAGCCATCTTAAAAGCGTGACAAAATCTTGTGGCAGAAGAAACAGCAAAACAAGTATATTCTAACAGGAAAGGCGAACAGCACAGGAAAACAAGCGTTTTGCAAATGCCACCAAGTGTTCGGAGCAGAACACAGCAGCAGAAAAGAAAAACACCACAGAAACGAGAATATGGGCTGCACCACCTCTGTTGTACCTTCTGCTTCTTCTGGTTGGCCTCTTGCATGGCCCTACTGGCACGCCTCTCCTTCAGGATCTCTTGCTGTGCCTGCCACATTCGCTCCTTCTCCGCTTCTTTCTCCTCATCCTTGCCCCTGAAAAAGGAATCGGTATGATTTGCAGTCACATGAGAAACCCAATGCCCGTCAAGGCACAAGCTCAATGCTGAGTTTGGAGATTCAACGTGGAAAGGATATAATGCTCCACACAGGACAAACTCAAGACTTTGCATCTTGCGGGCAAAAACCTGGATGGGAGCATCCAACAGGTTCTTTGGCGCATTGCGGCATTGCATCCCTTTAGAAACGAAGGGGTACCAAGTACTGCGCAGTACAGAGCCCTGCACAGCTTTCCCCAAAATGCCTCGACAGCCATTCTGAATGGGTTTCGTTGGGAAGAGAGTCTCAGTTTTCTTGCATGCAAAGGGGGTGCCCATGGGCCGCACCTTCTTCTCATATGCACTCTTCAGATGGATTGGGGCAGGTTATCATTTCTCAATGCAATTCTGACTGTCAAAATTGTGGCAATGTAATCCAGTGTATTACATTGTCACAATTTCTTGGGACGACAATGGCAAAATGTAATGCATTAAAAACAGACATGAAACGATATGCTGCCTAATGAACACATGTCCTGATTTATACCAGCATTCTATTCAGGCACTAAATGGTTGTCATGCTTATTCCATGGTCACGGAATTCTACACTAAATGCTTGGAAGCCAAGTGTGGCAGTTGTGGTCAGTGCTAAGACAGCCTTTGCTGAACTTGTCTTGACAACAACACTCGAGGCTCTGCTTACAACGCAGTCGCAGTAGTTTGGCAGTGTTGCTGTCTAGTAGAAGTGCATGGCTCGATTTTAAAGGAACACTAGCTGCTACAAAGCTTGCGACTTTTGAAAAAAGCCACAACAGCAAGAAATGAATCCGCATGAATTTGTGTAGCAGATTGCAACTCCCCACTAGTTGGAAGTCGCGTTCGATTTTTCATATTTTGTCATATCCCAGTTGCAACCCAAACAGGCGTGGCGACGTTCCCCATGCCCAACACTAAGCCCCTGCAATCCGCCCAAACCAGCACACCATGCAAGAAGACTCTCATTTCCTCGCCACGTTCAGCTTCCGCGCTGGCGCGCCCCCGTTCTCCACACTACGACCGCCAAAACAGCGCACTTTCCGTCTCCAAACGTTCAGAAATCCGTGATAACAGACGCTGTGCCAACGCCGCGATCGCCATCAAGTTACGCGCTGCAATCTCCGCGCTCAAACCACCCAAAACTGCCCCCAGCAATGCCCACAACGGCTTGCCACCGCGCCTCCCCCCCGCGCTTGCGTTGCGTGCTGATCATTTCGCATCGTCGGCTCTACATCATCTTCTCACAGCGCGGCAAAGAGTCTCGCGCACACTTGCTCAGCGGGGGTGCCTTTTGTACGACCATTTTCCGTCTCTCTTTGCAACAAATCTTCACCCCCCCCGGCCGCCCGGGCCCCCCAGTCCCCGGCTCGCCGCACCGAGGACGTCGCGGCCCCACCGGCCCCCATTCAATCCGCGCATGCCCGCCGACGCGCCGCGCCCGGCCGCTACCGTCTAAAACCCCCGCATCCGATCCGCATATTCCCCGGACATTCCGCGGGGCCAAACAGGCCATGATGCCAAAAACCCTGCCCACCCACCTACCCACCCACCTCGCCAAACAACAATTTTTGCAGAGAAGATCTCAGAAGTCTCACCAGAACATGGCCCTGATCACTGGCTGGCGCCGGCCGGCGGCCCTGGGCAGCAAGAGGTGAAAACCGCAGACGGTCAGCGCAGTCACTGGGAGTCGGAGATCGCGGATTTGGTCAAGGGAGATCGGAACGGGAGGCGAGGGCTAGCGAGGAGGTCTGGTGGGCGGCACCTTAGGCCAGGCGTCGCCCTGGGCGCCAAGCGGGCCCGCGGGGCTGCGCCCAGGGCGGTGTGGCAAGGCGTGGCCATGGCGGGGAGGATCCTGGGCGGGTGATTGGGGATTTGCTGTGGGGGTTGATTTTGGTCATAGTAGTGGGCGGCATCGTTGAAGTTGCCATTACCAAGCATGGCTAAATGACTGCATCAACTTCAGGTCACTATTTCTTTTGCGACAGTGAAATTGTTCTTTTTTGTGACATGTTCGTTTCTTGCGACAGTGTCGCTCGTTATTGCCACAGTGTTGTTCATTTTTGCGACAACGCCCGAATTGTTTCATTTTGCGGTAGTGGCTCAGCTGTTCATTTCTGCAACACTGTCGCTACCAAATGTGTTACTTGCTGCCGTCTGACTGACGTTGCGCGCACTCCGAAACCTTCGATTGGCGGTGGTATTGTTCAGAGAACAAGGCCAAAAGGCCAAAAGGAGTGCTAGGGGATAACCAGGGTCCCTCTTGATAACCGATTGGGTTGTTGCGGCATTTAGCATGGAGATTCAACCGATTTGGTTGAAACTCATGCAAACGCGAGCTTTGCAAGGCACCATCCGTCTGCTGGCCTGCCATAAACGTGGATGAGAAGGACGGGAGCTGCATCCATAGGCCGAATAGGGGCTGCCGCGTGTAGATCGGCAAAGACCAGCCGCCGAAACAGCTGCTGCTCAAGCCAAATCGGGCTGCGGGTCAGTGAGTGGGTACATTGGAAGGGCCCCACCCTACCAAATTGGCTCAAACCCAAGCCAATACAGCCAAATGGTGAGCAAAAGTGGGCATTCAATATCCTTAAACTTGCCCAAGCGGTGCTTCAGGAAATATATCGAACTAGAGGATAGCAGGAACTGGGTTAAAATGTCACATACCCCATTTGTTGGAATTTCAAAAATTTTAGAATGAGTTGTAGCACGTTGGCTGATGCTTATACCAAAGTGGGAGCCCCTTTGGGGAGCCCTTTTTCTCATGTTCTGGATCTTGCCGGAGCCATTTCAACACAATTAAAGAATTCCAAATTGTGACGTGGCTACTTGAAGTTAGGCATTATTGACATTTCTTTGAGTGGTGATTAGTAATGAATGCAAATATACCCTTTAGCGAGTTTATTTAGAAGCTTTTGATACCCCTAGGCTTTTGAAACGCCCAAATCCATTAAGAATTAGTGTAGTTATTGCCCTATAGACTTCTAGCACTTAGGGTTGTGGACGGATGGGGGCTAGTACTTAAGTCTAGAGGGAAGCGGGTCAGACATGGGTGAACGGGGAACGGTGACATGGTGCCCGGATGCACACGTGTGATGTCTTCTTATGGTGTAACCGCGATGGACCGGCGATTGGGTATCGCGCATGCAATAAGTGCGCGCGCATGCTGTGAATCCATGTAACTCTCTTTGGCCCACTCTCCGGCCTCCCGAGAGCCAACGAACCACTGCCTCATAGTGCCGCCACCTCTCACTGACAACAAGCCCCGGGGATCAATCCCCATCGAGCATTGGGCCTACCGCGCGACAACACAATCGATTGCCCTGGATACGCCCACCCATCTGAGTTGGAGATGTGGGCTAACATCCAACAGCCGTGCTGCAGGGTAGGGTGACCCTAGCGCCTCCAAAAACTAGCGGCTACCAACGGGGCCATAATACAAATCCTGGCGATCGTGCTTTTGGGTCTTTGTAGGTAGTTGATCTCCATTGCACCCACATGCCAAAGATGTGGATGGCCCAATAGGGTGGGGTCCAGCCAAGGGAGGTGGAAGATTGGGTGGGCAGCTTTGGAAGTGCGGGGCTATAGGGGTGATATGATATGGCTGCTTGGGATAAGGCTTAATTGATATTTTTGGAGTGGTGATTAGTCATCTCTACAAATCGACTTATTGATGAGCTTATGTAGGAGGTCTTGATGCCCTTAGGCTATTGAAACGCCCAAATCTATTAAGAATTGGCAAAGTTATGGCCCTTGAAATTGTAGGATTTGAGGCTTTATATGGATAGGGGCTAGTCCTTAAGTCAACGGAGAAATGGGTTGGTCGTGGGTGAACAGGGGATGTTGAAATAGTGCTTGGACATGCACTCGAGTTGTCTTGTCTTGATACGACTGCGATAGACCCATGATCGGGCATTGTGCATGCAATAAGTGCACGGGCATGCAATGACTTCATGTAACTCTCTTTGACCCGCTCTCTAGCCTCCTGTAAGCCAGCAAACCACCACCCAGCTGTGCCGCCACCTCTTGCCGATAGCAGGCCCTGGGGATCGATGCCCATCAAGCATTGGGTCCACCGCGCGACCACACGTTCGACTACCCTGGATACACCCACCGTCTGAGGTGGAGAGGCCAACCAACCTCCTATGGCTGCGCTATAGAGCAAGGTGACTCCAACGCCTTTGGAAACTAGCAATTGCCAACGGGGCCATAACAGGTGGGGTTGCACATACCTACTATCTCCAGCTAGGGACATAAGCTTGGGGACACAGTGGGAGTCATGGCGTTGGTTGCTGGCCCCTTCATCATCCATCAAGTGGTGAGCATTGGCATCGAGACTAACATAGCCTTCTTGCTGGTAGCGTTGGTGCCACCGCCATTGTGTGTGTGTGTGTGTGTGTGTGTGTGTGTGTGTGTGTGTGTGTGTGTGTGTGTGTGTGTGTGTGTGTGTGTGTGTGTGTGTGTGTACCCTACACAAAATGAATAGTGAATAGGCACAACACAACTTTCTACCTAACCTAGGCCCAGTCAGGCACAACCTTCAACCTGCGCACTTGGGGGCGCTTTTTGGACATGGGAAAAAAATCACCACAGATATGAAGGATGCCCCCTCGTGGAGCTGAGAGCGTTGGGCATCTGATTTAGGGTATGCTTGGTGTCCCAAGCCATTGTTTAGTCATGGCCATTATTGCAAAAAGGAATAATTGGGCGACCATCACAAAAATGAACAATCCCTACGACTCTCATAAAAACGAACACTCCACTGTTATGAAAAAGAGTAGTTTGGCACTGCCACAAAAAAAGGACAGTCCACTACCACAAAAAATTCACCTCAACTTCATTCCCCGGTCACCAATGTCAGGGTACAACAACCAAAAAAATGCGTTATATATTATAGAGTCAAAAATTGCATGGAAACAACATCCATGTATAGTCAAGAGAGGAATACAACTATTGGAAGACTAATGTAGTAGCACAATTTGTCGATGAATACAAGCAATGCAAAGATCATGGTCATGCCATGGGCAACAGTTTAGAATCAACGTGAATCAATTGAATGGGGCCAAAACCAAGCGACAAAATGGTAAGAAAGGCATAGGCCAAATGTTTCACATCAGTTGCACACAGAGCCTGAATCCCCCCTCGAAAGGGATGCTTACTTAGCATCATTAATCCTCTCCTCAACCAGTGAGGAAGCTTGGCTGGCTAGAACAGCCATAACCAAAGTGAGTTATAGACCGAGAGCAGCCTGCATTGCTAGCTCGCTGGAATATATACAAGTTCACATTCGTTTCTAGACATACACTACAAGATATACTCCAAAAGATTCCCTACTATCCTTTTTGTAATGCCCCTTGTTGTTCACATCAGAACTTTCCAATTCTTAAAGTCCAATCATTGTATAGCCCCTATGGGCTGGCCAAATCCAACCAAATCCTCCACTTAGTATCCAGTCACCTCACCTGTTCTTTAGTGTACCCATTAGACACTGATTCTCTTCAAAATTTTTTCCTTTAAGTTTTGCTAAACCCTAATACGATCATATTGCAGCTACTAATCTGGAAAATTCCGGAACTAGGGTTCTAATACATCATATTTACTATGAAATTTCATACAAAACATAGTACAATACTTCGTCAAGTCCCCTCACTTAAAACAATAGTTGAACGGAGTGTACCACATAGGTTCCATCTGTTCCACATATCACTATTAGCATATATATTAAATCTGACCATATTCGCAATGAATCTTGCATGGGATCCAGGGGAGAATTCCATTCCTGGGCAGAACTAGGGTAGACTTTTGGCTTGACCATGAGGGGCGGAGGTCCGTTTTGGCACACCAATTCACCACTTCTAACTTGAAGTCATCCTTTGCCTTGAGTTCATCGATTTCTCATTGTCTTTGGTGGAATTCGTTGATGGCTTTGACTAGAGAGGGTGTCGCAACTACCAATTGGAATTGGTCCAAGAAGAGTGTGATCCAACTGATGAGACTCTTGTCGTAGTGCCCTCACTTCTTCATCTATGTCGAAGGTCTCTTTGATTGTCTTGGCTTAGATTTGTTGAGCAAACGGTCCCCTAGCCAAAACCCGCTCCTCCTCCATGACCAGCTTGTTGCGTACGATTGTCTTTGCTCCCCAAAGAACATGCATATTCTGCTCTATTCTAACAAACGCTGCCAGAATGTCCTTGGCCGCCACCCTCCAGGACAGCTCCATTCCTCGATATGCTATAGATTTAAGTCTGTAAAGAATCTTAGACTTGAGAAGTGGCAGAAGATTTTGCATATCGATCAGCATTTTGAAGGTTATTGTGGTATCCTTGATAATATCGCATAGCTTGAGGTCTTGGTCAAGGGTAGCATCCTACTCTTGTTGCAACACCATCTGCAAATCGTTTGCTCTCTTCCATTCAATATCCTATATTGTCCTCTCATTAGCCAGAACGGTATGCGCTCGACTTCTAGGGGTATTCAATCGATTCTCCTAGAATTCATTCAGCTCTAATGATAGATCTTTGATATTATGAAGGGACAGAACACCCAAGTCCCTTCACCATGCGAACATGGTTGACGTCTGCCCATCCAGACCATTATCTTCCAGTGACACAGCCATGGTGGTGCAATCCGTGAAGATCTCGCATGGCATGCATATATCCTTATATATTTTATCATAAACTAACTTATTTTTAAGGCTACACCTGACAATAGTTTTTGCTATCCCTAAAATACCTTCTTTTTTTGTTGTTTTCCAACTACACATGGTCCAAAAAATGTCAGAATACTGTTGGAAACGAAGGTTGTTTCTTAAGGTCTATTTTTTTCGTTATTTTTAAAGCTTAAAATCCTCCAAACTTATTTAAAAATATAAATTTAACAACATTCAATTGAAAATTGAATTTGTAATTGATCCACATCATCAGAGCCTTTTAATAACATATTTTGGATCATAATAAGATCTGTGGCCTGATTGCAGCCAAGCCCCCATGTGCTAGGCCTCGCAGAGTAGTCTAGCATATAGGGCGACGTGACAACGCCCGATCTCCGCCCGATATATGCATGTATCGCAAATCTCCTGGGGCGCCCCATTGAGTCAGTGCTCAATAGTACAGGCGCCCCCCGCTATCCCACTCGCTATATTTGCACCCTTTGTTGTGACTATTGGCTGTCATATTAATTAATATAATTATAGTCACTATATATTGCTATTAGGAAGCAACCTTAGGGGAAGCTTTTGGGATTGCTTAGGATCGCCTGTATTTTGTTACGTGCATAGTTTTGAGCCCACTATTGATTGGTTAGACATTATGTTAATTTGGACAATCTTCTGGATGTTGTTTTGTCACGGTTGTGCCATTGTCTGCTTGTCTTGCATGTAACTGTTGCCGCAGAAACCCGCCTCCGTGCGAACGATCGAGGGTGTACCCAAATTGGCACAACACCCTTGCACCCCCTCCAATCTGTTGTTAGGTCGGCGCATTTCCTTGAGGCAGGTTCCGCAAGCAAAGCCTCCTGGTAGGGTTGGGCACAATCCTCATCAACACCTTCCCGGGTTATCAACAATTTGGATGGAAGATATAAGCATGTTTGGGTAGATAGTGACCCTGCTATGGGGCCCAGTTGGCACGCCTCTGGTCAAGCCAAAGGCAAGCTTTGGTGAGCTTTTTATGGAGAGTGTGTGAAGACTGGTTGTGAGAAGCACTAGGAGTGACGGTTGGGCATTTGGTGTGCATATCACCAGGTGCAGCCCGCCGCTACCAACAACCATCATTGTATCCCCCAATGGCCAAGAAAGGTTGAAGGAGAACCCATAACACATGGCGGGCACATGAATATGTGGCTGACAGGCCACGCTGCTCATATGTTGAAGTGGATAGATGCACTTTACAATAGTGGTTATTGTGGTGTAAGCTATTGTGGTTAGTTAGTGTTTCTCTAAATAGGATGTGGGAAGTAGACTTTGTTAAAAATCCATAAGTTTTTGAACCAACCCAATTGGCTTAGCAATTGAGGAAATATTGTTCATTGAAATTTCACTACTTTAGGGCCACTCTTGGACTATATTAGAGAATGAGATACAATCGTTGGACATGATATGATACTAGACGTTGCATTGTTATATGACTCATGCTGGTGGCCGCCCCAAAGGATGACCACCTCATGCAGCACTACAACCATCTGCTCCCCTGCCTCACGCATCCCAGCGGCTGCACCCACAAGCTGCATGGCACCGCGCACCCACCATGTGATAGCCGCCCTGTGCCTAGCCATTCTTGTGGCCTATGCCCATGCTACACATGAGGGCGAGGCGCCATTATAGGCGAGGCGCCATTGCGGGCGAGGCGCCATTGCACGCAAGGCGCCATTGTGGGCGAGGTGCCATTGTGGGCGAGGCGCCATTGTGGGCAAGGTGTTGGCTGGTCAACCCAGCTCCATCCAAAGCTTGGGGAGTTTGCATGTGCACGCCCAATTCCACAAGAACTAGGTGCCAATGCCTCCTTTCATGACCGCTCACAAAACGTACTACTACTCCCTCGTCCAAATCCCAAACAGCAATTCTTATTCAGGCTGTGATGGGGCTGAAGAAGGAAGCTCCTGCCTCCACGTGTGGATGGATGGGCACATCCATTTTCTGGTGAGGTCGGTCCGAGCGTTCCACGAGCTTGGCATGGACGTCGTGGACTACTGTTAGGATGCTCCAAACGTTGTGTTGCTCTTGACTCAGCTGGGCGGAATAGCCACCGCTCGTAGGCCCTAGGGGTCAGGCCCCCAATGCCCATACGGAGTGATTTGGTGAGTTCTCAGGTCACACTCGACCTAGAAAATGTCCGACATACAGCAGCACAATATTGCCAATGGTACCTATCATTTTGCACATAATTATATGTTCGATTTGCATTTCACTCACTGCCCCTTTGTCCAATTCCACATCCCACGATGGGAACGTCTTGCCATATGAAATTGTACATGTTCTCTAGCAGGTTTTTCAAGTTCATTGTGAATTTTCCCAATCCTAGACCTGAGAGGACCCGGATCTTTTGAGGCCAAAAACTTGTCGAACTGCTGCATTTTCTGATTCTAAAAAGGTACCGAAATATTCCATATCAGTGCCCCTAACTTGCATGCAAATAGGCCACGCTCTGGACACAATCCTGCTCAATGGTTTTCTCAATATAACTTCACACTTTGGACAACACCACTCTGGAAACTTCGAACAGTGTTGTTGGACGACCTGCTGACCTCTTCACACACTCGATGCCATCCAGCAACGGCACATCCATTGCTCATACTTCCAAAGACATGGGAACTTCTCACCATCAATTCCAAGCCAACGGCGTCCCCAAAATAACAACTAACTCAACGACCAGGCAACCGGCGACACCATACAATTCTGGCCCATTACTTCCTCAATTCTGATCCAAGCCATGCCTAATTTCTCCATTAAACTCCATTAAACTGTAGATTAGGCCGCATATCCTGACAAGATTTGGGCAGCTTTATGTTTATATTGCTGACCAGTCTTCAGCCTGAGGTACGGCCTAAAATTCTCGATATTTCTGCAGCAAAACATGCTACATTTTGACTAAATTTTGGCAGCGTCTCTCCCAATTTTCGGGTTTTCACAAATATGGCGGTACCATAAGTGTTCAATTCACTGTGTGAGTGAAACCAATCATATTTCTGTCTTCATGGTCTATTTTTTATCGATCTGACCAACGTCGTAGTGTTATGGCTGCCCACCATTACCCTCAAAAGCATGTCTTCCATTCTGTTTTTCTTACGATGCATTCTACATGTCTTGCCGCTTTCTCGAATTGAGGCAGGTTGTCAGTGTGCTTCTCTCGCTTTCCTAGCAATGCTGTACAGCTGCCCATGTCAATTTTAACTAGTTTATGCTGTTGTGGCGCCCAGCCGGTCGCCATGTGCTAGTTATGAGCTAGTCATTGTTCGACATGGCATCACGACTAACGGCAAATGTAACACTTGAAATTTATCGAATCCCATCTAACAACCACAACGAAAGCAGCAGCGGAAGCAACACCCCACCTACACCACCCACGCACACCACCCACTGAGCACACCACCGCCACCACTGCCAGCGTTGCACTCACTTGATAGTATCAACGCAATGGGGGCAATTGTCAGCGGGTGGCCCCAACGCAGCATTTCACGTACCCCAGGGCCATTACATCACACACCAGCCAGTCGAATGTACTGAGATTAAGAACCCTTCGGTTGCACATTTTGTTTTCGTGATGGACGACAACGATTTAAAAGGGCACATGGATGTGCCACTGGGGCAAGCAGTGCGCCCCGGCGAATCCATCAAAGACCCTGGCAATCACATCTCACATCCACCACGCATACTCGTTACACACCAAAAAGGCGTTTGGCCGTCCGCTCCCACTCTCCGGCAGTTATCCATTACCTTTGTGTTCGGGTCGCCAATTAATGGGGCTCATCAAAAACGTTAGTGCATAAATGATATCACGCAGCTGGCGACCCGTGAGGTCCAGATTTGGTGCAGAGGGGATGTCGACAGCCTCAACACCTCCGCCATACTGAAAATCGTCCAGTAGGCTGGCGCTCAATGAGGCAGAAACCCCAAAACATCAATCAGGGGTGCTCTATACATACCCCAAATACGCCCTGGAGTACTGAGGAACACCCAGGTTGCCACTGGACACGTGCGTTTCTTCAGGGGCTGCCCGCCTGGCGGTCTGCCGTGGATCATGGCGAGACGGATCCAGGAGGGGCACGTGGAGGCGCCACATGGTTGTTTGATGGGAATATGCCCCGTGGGGCATTACATGGTTGCTGACCACGGTGTGACAGTAATGATACGATGTGAGGTGATGTGATATGAAAGGGGGGATGATGGGACACCATCGGACGCGTGGGGCCCCGGGATATGGGCGCATGGCGCCGCATCTGTAACAACCCTTTGTTCCTATCCATTGAACGCACGCCGTGCGGGCGTTGGCGCAACATGGTTTTGGAGCCACGGGTACCTGGGGCGCGATGGCGGTGGCGACGCGCCATGAGTCGCAACCACGATCGCCGTACTCCGGGGGCTGGCCTTGTCATGGCAACCGTGCTCGTCATCGTGATGTGGGAGGGCTGCGCTACGATTGACGCCCGACGGGCAGCCGCAGCGTGGGACGATGAGGTCATCGCGGGCTTGGCGGACCCCATGCGAATGACATGGAAAGCATGGCGAGGGCGGTACGCCATGACGGGTTGGATACCCGGTGTCGAGGGACCCTGTGCTGTGGGAGTGGGCACGGCATCACTGTTTTTGCCATGCAGTGCATGTCAGGGCAAAGGACGACTTACTCGACAGATGGCATTCTTGAGGCGGACACTTGCAAGTTGGGTGTAGAGGTGGCCACTCAAAGATGCCATCCGGTCCGTTAAATTTAATTCGTTAATTTTTATCAGCTGTCCGTTAAATTTCGTTAAAGAAAAAGGGAGAAAAATTCAGAAAAAACGAAAAAATCCAAAAAAATCGAAAAAAACCCCCCAAAAATCACAACAATTGTGGCTAGTTGAAAATCTAGTATGCATAGGTTGAAATAAAATACAAACATACTCTCTAATAGCGAATTCCATAAACTATAAGTATGACTAAAACCCAAAAATCCTCAAAAAATCCAAAAATCCGTCAATTTTTGGTTAATTTTTGTCTTTTTCGTTATTTTCCGTTAATTAACGGAAAATTAACGGAAATTAACCTCTCGGCCCGCTATTAACGATCCGGGCGGCTACCTCTAGTTGGGCGTGATGTGATGGTACTCGCGGTGCTACCGGTGGAAGGAGGATTCTATACGTACAAAGAAGCGCCGAAATGTTATTATGCTTATGATGCGATTAAGCCCAATCCAAAATAAGCATCGGGCAAAAATCGAAAAATTCTCAATATTGACGCTGCGGACTACCCGGTGGTGGAAAGGACCTTTGAACTGGCAGGTCCCAGGCAAGACAAAACTTGTTCTGCCAGAGTACAGAGGCTTCTAAAACACTGTCGCCCAGGGTCCCTAGCTACCATACAGGTCCTCAAGGAGTATGATGACCTGCTCACAAAAGTGATACAGCAGCGGGAGCAGGCCGAACAGCGGGTGTTGAATGCACTTGAGACAGAGCGACTCAATGTTGAGCAGGCATATGGGCAGCTAGAGGTGGCGAATCACAAGTTGCAGGAGTGCAACAAGGCAATACAAGAGGAGATGGGTCATGGAGCGAGTGAGGAGAGTGAGGCACGATGCAATCATCCTATTCTGAAGGAAACTCGGGATGAGGCACTTAGACTGTGGGACATTTACCGACATATATTGGAAGTAAAGCAACGAGGGATGGTGAGGACTGGCGTTTGGAGCGAGGACACCACATGGGGACATCTCAAACAGCGTATCCGAGACAAGTATGTGCGACACAGTGCCTTGACACAACTGGATAAACTAAGAGCAATATCACGCCGACGAGGGCAACGCATTGGAGACTTTTTGCAGCGGTTTCTCCATACAGCAGTTGAAGTTGCTCCTTTACAACGACCAGAGTTTTGCAAGGTGCTATTGGACAAGTTACCGGATGATATCACCCGCCACTTGTTGGACATGGCACCAGACACTGCCATCGAGGACATGATCGCACGTGTGGAACATGTGCTATGGTGGAAGGGTCGACATGAGCATTGTACACACGGAGTTGGTGTTCCGCGCACAGGTGAACCGATGGAGTGTGACGGGTGGGAGTCAGATCGAGCTGGGAACTTTGCGCCTGTCTATACTAGAGATCGTATTGACTACTCCCGTGTTACTGGAGCCAACACTCTGATGATTGCCTGGAAACGCTTGGTGACCATCTCGCCACAGTATAGGCGTGAATCGATAGAGTATCTGCATAAGCGTGTAGGTCATCGCCAGGCAAGTACCAGTTCGCCTCCCTTGGAAGTAGTGCAAGATGAAGATGAAGCAGAAGTAGATCCAACTGACTATCACAAAGTGCGATGGGCGGATGAAGTATTGGAGCCAACAACTGTGGTGTTCAAGGATTGCGATAGTGATGATGGTGCACAAGAAGCAGGGCCAAGCTTACATGCTTTTCTTGACCCCAACCAACAGTGATGATGAAGATGCCCAATGCATGTTGCAGACGTTGCATCGTGATTCGACAGGAGGGAGCGCAGAATACAACCCAGAAGACCAAGATTGCTTTTATGATTGTGTCACTGATGATGCATCTGATGATGTCTCCTTGGGCATGTTGGATATCGTGGAGTGCCGACATATACGTCAAAAGCGCACTCGAAGTTTGCATATTCCGGTGACCATTGCTTCAACCCTCATCCAGGCTTTGATTGATACAGGGGCCACCAGTTCCTTTGTGCAGCTTGCTCTGCTCCGACGCTTGGGGTTGTTGGATAAGGTGAAGTCAACTCAGACAAAGGTAAAGTTGGCAGATGGATCTGTACACCCGCTCGATGGAGAGATAGAGTTGCCTTTGTCTCTTGCCAGTTTATCCATCTCTATTCATGCTTACATTCTAGACGGACGTGGGCCGAGCTTGGTGCTTGGGCACCCAATCTTCTATGACCGTGGGTGGCTCATTGATGTCAAGAATCAACGTATTTTGGAGAAAGGAGGGCGTGAGTTGATCCGAGGGAGTGACCAGACAGGCGCAGATGGGTCCCTCAGTAGGACAGTCGAAGCCCAGGAGAATACAGTGTGCGTTGTTCCTATACGTGCTGAACAGGAAGTTGTCGTGAGACCCAACACAGTCCAAACACTTGTGATAAAGGCACCTGAGTCCTTGTCACAGGTAGTACAAGGCCAAGGAATTGCAAGACTTGGAGCAGTCACAGGAAGACGCACGTTGTTGAGACAAGTGCATACAACAGTGAGTGGCAAGTATGAAGGTGGAAGTCAGTTGGTGTGCTATGTCTCCAATGTGGGTACCGATGTTGTCCGCATTCCATCAGGGTGTCACTTTGCCAATGTGCTTTGTGGTGAGCGGGAGTTTCTTGAGCCTTCTTCGTCAAAAAACGCTTGACTGCCCCGGAGGGATTAGCATCCGGGGCTCCCTTTAGTGTTCCTGCACAGTTAGAAGTGGATTTCACTCATGAATTGGAGCATAAATTCTATCCATATATGAGAAACGGATGGGTGGTGTTCCGCTTGTGCAAGAGCATTGTGATCGGACCAAATGAGATGAAATCAGTTCATTTACCATTCAGAATACAAGAAGTGGGCTCATTGAGATTTCATGATTGCTTGAGTCATAGCACTGTGATGGCATGGGCCAAAGTGAGGCCAAACGGACAGATGATTGTATTGTTGCGGAACTTGGGAATGGAGTCGGCTCACGTGCCACTGCGCTCAGCTGTAGTTATGATTCGTACTGCTCGTTGTGTTTGTCGGGACGATTGTGGAGTTGAGGTCAACTTGGAAGGCCAGCAACAGAGAAGTGGACAACCCTTCAATACTATGGCAGATGGGGATGGATTGACGATAGAGAAGTTAAAACTGATGTTTCCCCGAGTTTTCGACCTTAGCCCAGAATCAGTGTCCAAGATCACGGAACCCATGCATGCAATGTCAGTGGGTATGGAAGACGTACATTGGAAACCAGGCACTGCCCGATTCACAAGCTCAAGCAAATATCAGACATATTCAGAGTGTGATCGGAAGGCAGTTGAAGACTTCACAATGTCTCAGATCAGCAGGAAATTGTGAGTGTGATGCCAGATCTTCTGAAGGGTTTCTTTTCACAGAGTTTATTTATACCCCCAAAAAATGGGAAACCTCGGTGGGTTATTGACTTTCGACGGTTGAATGCCATGCTTTGGGCGTGGACATCCCCTTTGTTGCCCACAATTCAGGTAGTGAAAAAGATCCCCGAAGAATGGCGTTACTATACCGATTGACCTTGATAACGGGTTTTACAGTGTGCCCTTAAAGGAAGACCTCAAACAGTTTTTCTGCTGCGAAGTGTTTGATTGGCGATTACTTTTCAACCGATTGCCTCAAGGGTGGTCAAGTTCTACATGCATCTTTAATGATATTGTGAGGCGATGCATACGAGGGTTATTGCGATGTCTGCACTATCTTGACAATTTGATTACAGGGGGAGCTACTGAATTGGAACATGACGAGGCAGTCATCGCTTTGCTTCGACGCCTTGATTACTATGGGTTTCATGTGAATGCAGAGAAACTACAATTCAAAAAGAAAGAGGTTGTGTATTTAGGGTATAATGTGAGAGGGGGCACTGTGAGCATGGAAGATTATATATCCAGGCAGAAGGCCAAACTTCCTCAAATTCGAACTCGTCGGGACTTACAGAAGGCATTGGGAATTACCAACCTTTTGCGGCCTTTCGTACCAAGATTGGCAGAAACACTTGCACCATTTTATCCATACACTCGACAAGGGGTTGCAGTGAAGTGGGAAGAAGTGAACCGTGATTTTGCAGATGTATGGGCTAAGAGTGTTGGGAATTATCTTGCTCTCACAAGAAATCAGACAAGAAAGTCTACACAAGAAGTTGTCTATACCCTCTATACAGATTGGAGCAAAACCGGAGCGGGATTTGCTTTGTATTACTGTGGGCGGTTATTTTGGCTAGGCTCGCGCACTAACACCTTTTGGCAAGGGAATGTTTCCTCATTTCTTGGGGAATTGGCGGCAATCGTATGGGGTCTACGTGAAAGCATGTGGCTGATTAGAGGTGCACGGGTAACAGTGCGAACGGATTCACATGCAAGTATGTTACGGTTGAATGACGGAAGTTCGTGGGTGCGCGAAAAGGATTCCCGCGTGTTGCGATTGTTTGGGTGGATTTTAGGCAACTTTGCACTGGGGAGCCATTTGACGTTTGAATTTGTGCCTGGCAATTTAAACCACATTGCTGACATACTTTCACGATGGGGTGAGCGGCAATGTAGGAAGTTGTCCCGTTTGTGCACTATGCAGGTGCCCAATACAGTATGGAGACTATGTCATCGTGGGCACTATGGATTAAAAAAGACATGGTGGCGATACAAACGTCTTGGTCTTCAGGGTGTTTCATATACAGCCATAGAAGCCAAATGGAGGAGGTGCCTAGCGTGTCAAGCCTTCCGTCGACGAGCCTATTCAGACCCGTTGGGACACATTGCTGAAGCTACAAAGCCAGGGGAGCTGGTGTCGATAGATTTCATCGGGCCTCTTCAGCGGACAAGCCAAGGTCATCGATACATAGCAGTAGTGATAGATCATCTCACAAGGGTATGTGCTGCTCAGAGCTGCAAGACATGTCGAGCTGGAGATTTGATTCAAGCAATGCAAACATGGGTGAATACGAGAGGAGTACCGAGTCGGCTGATGTGCGATCATGGAGCGGCGATGATTTCGTTTGATTTCGCCAATTGGTGCATGTCTCATCAAATTCAGCGGATCTTGACTGTGCCGTATATGCACAAGTCCAATGGGCTTAATGAACGCGTTCATGGGACGCTTGAAGGGCGTATTAAACGAATCATGTATGCCGAAGGGATTACGGATTGGTCTGATGTGCTTGATGAATCGGTGGCAGTAGTGAATGACACCATTCATGACATCACTGGTTTTGTTCCCAACGAATTATGGACTGGATCAGCAATGCAGTGGACACAAGCAAAGCAACGTACTCAAGAAGCCAGAAAGCGAGCGAATGCAAGACTAGAGTCCAAACGAGTGACCCGGAACTATCACGTGGGACAGAGGATATGGGCATATGATTTTGCCAGGGAAGAGCGACATACAGACAAATTTGCCCCGCTATGGATGGGTCCGTGGACTTTAGAAAGTCGCGTAAGTAGGACGGTTTGGAAGGCGCGCACACATCACAACCAGGTGCGATTGGTGCATATTGATGGTATCCAACCGTACGTCCCAGGGTGAGGTACCCCTACATTAGGGGGAGAGGCAGGCATTAGTTATGGATGGGTCCAGCAATTTTTGTGTTCCGTTTAGATGTGTTCCCGAATGATCGGGATGATATGTGATGCGCTATGGTGTAATACGTGATGTGTTGCTGTGTGATACGTGATGTGTTTGTATAGTGTGAGAATGCATGATGTGTGTTGGTTACTCCAGGTCACTTTGTGAATGCGAGGCTGGGTATGTGTGAGACCATTAAGGGAGTCATTTTTCTGCATATGGGTGAAGCAGTGGAAGCGTGTGACAGTAATGATACGATGTGAGGTGATGCGATATGAAAGGGGGGATGATGGGACACCATCGGATGCGTGGGGCCCCGGGATATGGGCGCATGGCGCCGCATCTGTAACAACCCTTTGTTCCTGTCCATTGAACGCACGTACGGGCGGCGTTACAACAACGGAAGGCGTGGTTGTTTGGTGAGAATGTGGCCTTTGGGGCACACGTGGTGGCTGATTGTGGCCAGTGGGGCGTCCTGGGTTGAGTTGTGGTGAAGCGGCAGGCGTGTCACAAAGATTCTGAGTATCAAAAGAGCATCTCTTAGGCATGGGTGGTACTTTTGCCGGAAGGGTGCGGACAGCACGAAGGGGAACTCTGAATTGCAACAGCGTTTGCGTGGGGTCCATGTGTGTCTCGCGCGGCGGTTTAGGCGCTCGGCCTGGCTGCCTGACTCCCCTGGCCCTGTGTGCGATGTTCGCCACAGCCTGAGCGCAATAGCGCTCGACCTTTTCGAAGGTCACGGCCAGTTTGTGCCCTTTCTGAGCTGCTTTCCTTGCCGCTCAAGACCAGCAGTGCCAGCGCGGTTTTGCTGCAGAAGCGACCACCCTTCGTCGCTGCACAGCCTTGTCGAGGCGGACTGAAGTGCTTCCCGTATCATACGCCGACGTGCAGTGGACGAGGCAGCCCTGACCCGCGGACCCGACCTCCGTTTTGACTTCGTCGACCGTTGAGGAGCGGTTGCGACCGATTGCGGCGCTCAGAGCAGCAGCTGTGAGAGGCGCTACAAGCGTACTTGCATGGCTGGCTGGCAGTTGGGGGTTTCGCTACCCGTTTGAAGCTTCTCCTTGCCGTCGCCTCAATTTTGTTGGTCGTGTCGGCATGCCAAGCAGTTCTTCGTGAAGCGCCGGCTCGCGCGAGGGGCGAAGCTTGTTCGTTGAGTGCACCCTCAACTGCTGTGGTGCTGAGGCTGTCGACATGTCTCAGCTGCCCGTTTGAGGGTGGTGTTACTGCGCTATCTCCGGGGACGACGGCCAGAATGGACCGCCGTTCTTTGCATGGTTTCGGAGCGCAAGTTCTGGTCCTGGCCCTGACCGCGAGCTGGGGAGTGGTTGAATTTACGTCTGCTGTGGAACTGCCTGAATCGACAGCGATTTGTGATGATATGGAGGCCAAGGAGGAGCTGGAATGGCAACATCATGCAGCCAGAACGGTGGCGATGTTTGGGGCAGCCAGGGACAAGGAAATCGTGAAGAAGGGCGTGGCTGGAGGTGTGCTTCCTTTGATTGATACTGCGTCTACACCAAAGCAGCTGTGTGGCCTTGAATCAGCGATGATCGCAGTTGCAACTGCACTATGCTTTTCCTGTGGTCTTTGTGCATGCATGTGCACTGGAAATCATGGTCTGCATCGTGGTGAAGCTGACCATGGCGATGGAAGGGAGGCTGAAGTGCTGGATGAATGCATGGAACGCTTTGAAGAGCGGCTTCAGAAGCTGACAGGAATCGTTGATCAAAGAGCTTCAAGACACATAGCTGAGATTGTGCAACCATCAAGTGGGCTCCAGGAAGATGTGTTTTCAAGAATATGTCCATTTTGCAAGAGAAGGCTCCACAGAATTGAGGAGTGCTGGCATAAACAGCTTCAGGACTACAATCAAGAAGTTCAGCTTGGGCAAGAAGCTATGATGAGAGGGGCAACATCAGCAAATTCGATGGCGCTGCTGAGGAGAACTTCAATGTTCACCAAGCTGATTGTGGGGCATGTCACGTTTGACAAGTGCCTCTTGGATACCAAGTCTCATGCAAATATCCTTCCAGAGAGGGCCATCATCAAGCACAGTTTTGGCTACACAAGAAATGCTAAGATGCCAAGGTTCATCGCAGTTGATGGGAAGCACAGGAAGGTGACAGGAATTGTTCGAACTTCTGTCACGTTTGGGTGGAAGTTTCGAAAGCAAGGAGCTGATTTTCTGGTGTCTCCTGATGTGAAGTTTCCTACTGTCAGTGGCCGCACACTGGCGTCAGCGTTGATTGGAGTGAATTGCATGACACAGGAGCTCAAGGACATTAGAACGGGAAAGGTTTTGAAGTGTGCAGATTTCAGTGTTAAGGGCAAAAAGAAATGAGCATTTTGTGAAGCGGGAAGCTTATCAATGGCGTAGGGTTTGTTGATGACTGGGAACCGTATATGCAATGACATCTTTCGTTGGAATGATATACAACTGTGTGTTGAATTTCGCACTGTGGGAAGCAGCTGCATTGTTCAAGCATTCTGTTGTGGCATTCGTGAAGTTGGAATCGGAGAAGTAAGTGAGCTTGAAAGGCAGGCTGCTGGAAGTTGTTGAGCATGGAGTGTCCCAAAATGTGCAGTCAGTCGGTAGATTCAAGAGATCTGATGACTGGTGGATGATTGGAGATTTTGCTGGAATTGTGCAAGAATGATGTTGCGCTGTTTCGTGAGAGGATCAGTGATGAGAGCAATGGTGAACGCCCTGGCTACGCTGGGGTTTGATTCTGACTTCGAGGGACCTGAGGAGGTGCGGCCGCTCATTTAGTGCATCAGTTTTCCGCGGAACTGATCACTGCTGGGTTACACTACGGCGACACAAGACCTTCCTACTTTGAACTCGGGGGCTCGAGGAATCCTAACTTGGCTGCAAGGGAGAAGGCAATCATTGACTGATTTGCTGTAAATGGACGAAGCTCATTGGTAAGGGACCGGTTTCGTGCGATGCTCTGGAGGTGTTGCCATGATCCTGAGCTGAATGGGCGAGGACATTTTCTTCTCTGCCGGCAGTTACAGCTGCAAATTTCATTGGAGCACTGGGTATATGGACAGATGTACGATTTCTGGTGATTCTGATTTGGCGTTTCAGAAAGATGAAATGTACATGCAAATTTTGCATGCAAGACATGATGGAAAACAACGAGGATTCATTTCTGGTTGTGTTTGAGAGTTGGTGAAGAGGTTTTGGAAAGCTTCTTAGCTATTGGAAATGTCGATCGAGCCATTGCTTGAGATCGCCACTTTGTGTGCTCAGAGCATTGTGCTCATCAAAATACATGATACTCTGTTTGGCTTCGTTTCTCGCTGGGCAGAGTTAGCGATTGTGTTTGGGAATCACAAAGTGTGTTTGGTTGATGTTGAAGTGCAGAGAATGACCTGAAAAAATGGGCCCACCACAGTGTGATTTGAAATTCTGATAGCAGAAGAGAAGAGCGGATGATGGATCATCATCTCAGCATGTTTGATTCTGCTGTTGGTTGTGATCGGGAATAAGATCCAAAAAGGCGGAGAGGATGGGTTGCGAAGAAGAACATGTTAAATCTGATGACGAGTTGTCAAATATGATGGTTTGAATTTTTCTGACGCAACTTCCGAAAAGGGAGATGAGTCGGTGGAGCCGCACCCTTTTCAAAGGCCTAGAGAAGCGCTGGAATATGGTGATGATGGTGAACTGCTGATGGTGAAGGCAAGTGCACCTTGCAACAAGGCGTGGTAAAGCTTGGGAGATGCAGCTGAAAGGCGATCAATAGTCTATCTGGATAGCCAATTTCTGTTTTGAAGCTCTCAGAACTGCCCCAAGGCGGGCGAGAGACGAATTCAGATGTTCGGAGTTTTACGCAGTGGAGTGGCGAGATTGGGCCCATGTTCGGGTCGCCAATTAATGGGGTTCATCAAAAACGTTAGTGCATAAATGATATCACGCAGCTGGCGACCCGTGAGGTCCAGATTTGGTGCAGAGGGGATGTCGACAGCCTCAACACCTCCGCCATACTGAAAATCGTCCAGTAGGCTGGCGCTCAATGAGGCAGAAACCCCCAAACATCAATCAGGGGTGCTCTATACATACCCCAAATACGCCCTGGAGTACTGAGGAACACCCAGGTTGCCACTGGACACGTGCGTTTCTTCAGGGGCTGCCCGCCTGGCGGTCTGCCGTGGATCATGGCGAGACGGATCCAGGAGGGGCGCGTGGAGGCGCCACATGGTTGTTTGATGGGAATATGCCCCGTGGGGCATTACATCGTTGCTGACCACGGGAAGTGTGGTTGTTTGGTGAGAATGTGGCCCTTGGAGCACACGTGGTGGCTGATTGTGGCCAGTGGGGCGTCCTGGGTTGAGTTGTGGTGAAGCGGCGGGCGTGTCAGAAAGATTCTGGGTATCAAAGGAGCATCTCTTAGGCATGGGTGGTACTTTTGCCGGAGGGGTGCGGACAGCACGAAGGGGAACTCTGAATTGTAACAGCGTTTGCGTGGGGACCATGTGTGTCTCGCGCGGCGGTTTAGGCGCTCGGCCTGGCTGCCTGACTCCCCTGGCCCCGTGTGCGCAACGTTCGCCACGGCCTGAGCGCAATAGCGCTCGACCTTTTCGAAGGTCGCGGCCAGTTGGTGCCTTTCTGAGCTGCTTTCCTTGCCGCTCAAGACCAGCAGTGCCAGCGCGGTTGTGCTGCAGAAGCGACCACCCTTCGTCGCTGCACAGCCTTGTCGAGGCGGACTGAAGTGCTTCCCGTATCATACGCCGACGTGCAGTGGACGAGGCAGCCCTGACCCGCGGACCCGACCTCCGTTTTGACTTCGTCGACCGTTGAGGAGCGGTTGCGACCGATTGCGGCGCTCAGAGCGGCAGCTGTGAGAGGCGCTACAAGCGTACTTGCATGGCTGGCTGGCAGTTGGGGGTTTCGCTACCCGTGTGAAGCTTCTCCTTGCCGTCGCCTCAATTTTGTTGGTCGTGTCGGCATGCCAAGCAGTTCTTCGTGAAGCGCCGGCTCGCGCGAGGGGCAAAGCTTGTTCGTTGAGTGCACCCTCAACTGCTGTGGTGCTGAGGCTGTCGACATGTCTCAGTTGCCCGTTTGAGGGTGGTGTTACTGCGCTATCTCCGGGGACGACGGCCAGAATGGACCGACGTTCTTTGCATTTGCCAAAGTGCAAGCATTCATGCTCCATAGACCATGACAGAGTTGTTAAATATGATTGCCCGCCTTACAGAGTCGCAACGGAATCCCTTTGGAATTTCTGAAGTGGGGTCCAACGTGTTTGAGAGGTCCGCATTGCTCCATGAATTTTGATGGTATTCTTTTGGCCCCTGTGGCCCAGTTGGCGGTTCCGTGATGGGCGACCTGTCGTCCGTGGAGTGCGGCACAGATTCCGTTACATGTGGTTCCATTCTGGAAGAATGTATGGGTTTCCACAGCCATCTATGCTGACGTCAGTATGGCGCTGCTCGTTTCCTTAAGACACCTTTTTCTCTGTGGCTTGCTCCGGGATTTCGTTGACTGTACGGAATTTCAAGGAGCTCACCAAATTCTGTCGTGGACGGACAGAGGGAGCCGCCTCCACCAGACAAATATTTCAAGGAATAATTCTGTCAAAGACTAGAGGAATCCGGTTCACGCCCCATGTGGATGCCCCCAAGCTCTTGCCAATACTCGGCGCCGTGGCACTTAAAAGCTGCAAAGTTCAGCCGGGGCCCTTAGAATCGAGGCAACAGCAATTGATGCAAAGAGAGCTCATTGAGAAGTCCAAGGCTGTCCAAACTTGGCAGTCGGCGAGCCATTATTTGGAGGACAAAGCCACCGACTTAAAAACCCACGGAGGTACCCAGGCCGCAACACCAGTGGCTGTCAGAACTTCAGCGCATCCCTCCCGTAATGAGCTCGTCAAACTTTCAGAAGCTCATGTCTATGCTAAAACGTTCCGGGCATACTGCAGTGTGACACCCCATCACAAGCTGAAAAAAAAAGTCAGGCCCGTCAAGCTAGCTAATTTCTTGGATCACGCCACTGAAATTTTTGACAGACCAGCTGGACAAAACCCAGCGTGTGGGCTCCCTGATGTCCCGTTGATGCTGGGCTTACCAAAATCAATATAGAGCGCTACCTTCGTGCAAGTTTTGGCGGCGCCCTTTTCATCTAAGGGACGCTCCAAGCCGCCCGCGGCGCCACAGATGCTGAGCCGTGCAAGGGCATGCGGAGTTAGACATGAATACCTATACTGTATGTATCCCATGTTATTACCATTGGGATTTGCGAACATGTAAAGACGCAAGGCGGGCTCCCAGGAGCCTGGCCAACGATCCCACCCACGCTGGCGCTTTGGAAAGGTGAGAAAAAAAGCAAAGATTCGGTGCAGATTTTCAGGTTGTGGGAAAGCGGAGGGCACAGTTCCAGCACCCGCCGCCACAGTAGTTCATCTCCATATTCGGAACTTGCAGACGCCCCAACAATTCCTGGAATCTGCCATGGGGGATTCCTTTTCTGGCTGCAGCATACTGCATCGCATTTAGCTTTCCAGCACGTTGAGACATCCCAAGCGCATGAATTCGTACAGCAACCAGTCTTTTCATCCGCTTTCTCTCCGCGGCAAATGACGGCAAAAGACGATTGCATGGCAGAACAATTGCAACATACAAATTACAGCGTCTCTCGACGTAGAACTGTCCTTGAATGTATCAACCTCGTCTTGAAACAGCCCGTTATTGTGCCCGGCTCAACTCCAGACGCGGACAGCGAAACAAAGTGTCTCCATCATTCCTCAACGCGACACCATGTCTCAGCGCCTCAGCCGTATCTCAAACGGCAAGCTGAGCAGCCGTTCAGTGTGCAAGCCCCGCCTTGTAAAACTGACAATGAAACTTGCACCCCTTTCTTAATGCAACGATGTTGCTGGATACCTCAACAGCGCCTCAAACGGACGCTTTCAAAATAACCCTCTGCTACGCCCACCAGGTCTTGGAAAATAGGCTTCAGAAAGACTCCATCATTTCTTTACGCCTCATCATTCCTCCACATGCCGATCGTGCCTTGGATAGACGCATTGAAAAAAGCCCTTTCCCTGTCCAACTCACCTTGGGAACTTGAGAAGATAGGTCCTCATTTTTGGCGCATGCATTAATGCTGCCCCCTATTATTCCTCAACATCTGGATCGCAGCCCACTGAGGCGCACTGAAATAAGCCCTTCCCTGTCCGCTTTGTCTTCAAAAACAGGCAGCATAAACAATAAGACCCCATCATTCCATAGTGCAGCGTTATTTCCGATGGCCCAACAGTGTCTCCATTAGATGCACATTCAAGAAAAAGTGCACCACGCTGCGACCAGCACAAGTGCTTGACAGTCCCAGGTGACAAATATCTGGTCGAAAGGCCCCAACCAACGAGCAGATGAAAAACCAAACAGGAATTGAAAGCTGCATGCCAGTCCCCCACAATGGTCAACCGTGCAAAAATGACCTTCAGCTCAGCATTTCAGAAATCCGAAATCAGGCAAAACTGCCCAGTATTTATTTGAAATTGCCCTTCGATGCCTTGGCCGCGTCTCAAGCCGGCGGAAAAAATTGCAAACTTAGCATCATTTCTCAATTGCCAATCATTCTCGACCGCATGAGCCGCCTCTGGCATTTAATTACCAATGAATCCCCCAGCATCAGCGAAACTTGAGGAACGAAAATGTCCTGACAGAATGCTGAAAAAATCCCCCCAGAATCCCCACACGCCCTGGCAACATGCAAAACAAATTTCCCGTAAGCCTATCCCGACCTCACTCAACGTGCGCCATGGCACCGCCCCCAAAAATGCCCTCGATAAGAAAAGTACGTACCTTTTGAATGAAGCGACTGATGTACCCATCCCACCAAGGCGCGGTGCCTCCCTTCGACCAGAGGCTGGCAACTGGCCGCCTGCCATCGTCCCATTCAATCACATCTTCAAATCCTCAACGTTTCCCAACGACAGATTGAAACATCACCCCGGCGGCATGCACCACTTGGCGTCTCCCGACCCCTGGTCGGCAGCGCCTCTCGGTCGACTGAACGGCGGTCTTGGCACGTTTCTTGGCGATGAATCACGGTGCTGTCCACCATGAACACCGCATTCTTCGGCCATTGCAGCGCCCGATTGAACCATCATCCTCCATGTAAATCTAGACACAATCGTAGTCATCGAGAAATGACGGCGACCATCAAGAAACTTGCCATCGGCAAGATCTCGGCACAATGCCTCCTCTCGCCGATGGACCCGCCCATACGACACAACCCCCTCGGCCCGACCTTCCCGTTATATACTTCCATAGTTCCAGCGCACTTCAGGAGGAGGAATGAATAGCACTGCTCGACACCGCCGGAGCCGCCAGTACAACCTGAAGGCCAGACTCCCTCCAGCCTGGCAAACCCTACGCCGCTTCCCGATCCCAAACCCGCGTACGCACAACACAACGCACCGCGCCACAGCACCACCCACCCCCTTCAACCTCTCCACACCACTTCCCTCAGCCCCGGTGGCGCCGCCCTCAGCCTTCAGCTCTCTCAGGCCGACGGGCCCACCCCGCCTCGCCATCCGACCCATCACCCGCGATCTCTGGTGCCCCATCCCCGACTTCGCTCCCTACATCATCTACGACATCTTGCCGACCCCTTGGCCCAGTCTCCTGCCCGCCGCGGACCGCATTTCCTCCAACCACCCCCTCCGCGCCCGCGCACCACCCTCCCAGGAGAACCGCATCCCCCTCCTGCCGCCTGTACAGGATGCTGGAATTCGATCCCCGGCCATTCTCCGGGTCGGCGTCCCGCCCGCGTCGCAGGCAGGCCGCCAGGTCGATCCCCGGCGCCGGCTGCCGCCGTCGGCGGCCGGCCGATCCGATCGGCCGGCGGCGCCGGAACGATCGGAGCGTCTGCGATGACGCCCTGCGCTCGCTGCCGGTCCGATCGTCGCCGCCGGGGGAAGTCAGCGGCCTCGCATTGCCCCGCGGGTCGGCAGCTTCGTCTGTATCTAGGCGGGACGTGCTGGGGCGCCATTGGCATTGATGCGGCATGGCGAAAAGGGGCGGGACGTGGTGTGGGGGGTGAGGGTGGCGGGGGGTGGGCGGGGGGAGACAACCGCGGCTTCGGCCAGTGGCCAGCCGGTGCTGAAATACGACTTCGCGTCGTTTGGGCTTTCTCCCAGTCGGCGTCATGCCCTCGTCACCGCAGCGTTGGGATTCACGATACTTTGGCGCCGGTTCTCCGCCAATCACGTGACTGCCTTGGGCCGCTCCCGCGCCCGTGCCAGGCGGACACGGGCTTCCCGCGGGGTACTGGCGCCGCGTGGCGCTCCTCTTCGTATACGACAAGAAGGGGGGGCGGCGGGATGCGAAACCGCGAGTCGTCGGTCTCGAAGGTCGACGGACGGTCCGCTGGAGGGGTGGAGGCGGGAATGAGCGGCGGGCGGAAGGCCCGCGGGTGGGGGGCTGCCGGTTGGGGCCGGTTGGCATTGCTGTCACGGGCGCACAATCCAGACCACGCTGCTGCTTTTGTCCCTCCGGCTTTTCCATGAGGATCCCTTCTTCTGCTGCTGACAAGGCCAACGTGGGTCAGCGGGCCAGTGGTTTAAGGTTTAGGGTGTCGAAACAAGATGGGATCTTCACGGAAAGACAGAGCGACTAGTTTCACGCCCTCCTGCTGCTGATGCTGGAGCTTGGCGGTCAATGGGGCGTTGAACTGGTTGAACTGGTTTAACGGAACTCCCATCAAATCCTGCTGCTATGCACCTAGTGGTTCTGTAAATTGCGGTGTGGAAGTGCTGTATAGGAGGTAGACGGCTGCCCTATTGCCTCGTTCTGTCAAAAAACGATGACGACGATGAGGAGGAGGATGAGGAGGCAGTGTTGCATTTATTGTTTATATGATGCTTGGTTAGGAAAGGCCGATGTACCCGTCCGTTGAGGCATTTCTCCTGTGAATCTCTGCAACGTTGTATCGAATTTAGGAGTCATTTTAAGGCCCTGGCTGCCGTCAAATATGAGAAAGACCAAAATGGCACCCCATGATGCATGTCAGGGACAAGGTGAAGAAAAAAGAAGAAGTGCCATACGATGTTAAGCCTTTCGATATGTTCGATATATGGAAGTTGCGCATTACGGCATTTGCTCTGCATTTGTTCGGACGGGTTGCCAGCTATTTCTGTTTGTCTCTGAGTCGTGTCCAACTGACTCCGCTCGCATGCAGCATTGGCGCAGTCTTGCTTTACTTTCCAAGCAAAACAAGCAATCAGGCAAGGCTGTGTTCGATTACAGTCCATTCTGCTCAAGTAAATGGCCACCACTGTAATCGAGAGAAAACCGTAGAGAAAGGAAAGGTCAATGTGCTCAGCAGAAATCACATTGAACGGCATGACATACGGTTACATTTAGCGGTCATGCAGCTGCTGAATGATCAAGGCAAACGTACGCACGCTTAGCTTCTCTCCAGTGCACACGAATTGATGCATTTACAGCTGAGATGTCCTCCATCTCGCTGTTTTGCAATGCCGCTCATCAGAACCGTCCAGAATGAGCAACAATGACGTCAATTGAAGAGCACTCTATGGGCAGCACGGACGGCTGTGACTGGGCTGTGAACTGGTCAAGGAAAAGGGCGAAAACTAGTCAGCTGGATCCGCATGCTGACGGGATACAATACAGTTTGAATGGTGATGGAATTTGGGTGTACAGAATTGGGTTTAGTATGCGATTATGGTAGATTTTCCAGTACTATGAGCCGGGGACAAAGAGGCATGGTGTGTGTAGGGCGTGTGGTGAGGGACCCTGTGTGAGAGGCTGGCCGGTTTGTAAGGGTCTTTTGAGTGACTTTCGTAAGGAAAAAAGGCCAATTCCTGACCCGTTTTGGGGAGACCATGAACCGTAGGGGGTGTCCTTGAATGGACCTGAACTTTTGCAAAAGGTCCTAGGACCTTGATGGGACAGGTACTGGCAGGGTATAGGGGTCCAGTGAGGCGTGATGGGACGTTCAACGCAACCAACTTGGGTGCGGCTGCTAACAGTACTTTGTGGTTTTGCACCTGTACGGGAGACGGCCCTTTTGATATTTCGTGTAATGTACCGTATGTCGGACGTGACCGCGCCCTCCTGCATCTGGTCCGCGCGGGTTGCGCCTGCACCCCGCCTACGTCCGCTGTGCCCGGTCTGCTCGGCGCGCCGCAACACCCCAGCCTCCCCGACCGTGCAGGGAACGTCAGAAGCCCTCCCTCGCCATGGCCGAAGCATCCCCACGTTCCGCAGGCGGGTCGAACGTGCTTGCATTCGGTGTGGGAGGACCCTCCGGTTCCGCCATGCTCCATGGCGGAGCGGTGCTTTCTCTCCCTCCGGGGATATTTGTGGATCCGTACACGCAGGGACGAAGGGGCCCGGGCGAGCCTTTGGTCGGCCCGGACGAAGCGGGCAAAGTGGTGCTCGCGTGCCGCAATGGGCTCGGTGGGGCGGAGGCATGGGCCATGGCCTCCGGCCCAGGAACGCCCCTCTTTTGGATCCATTCCGCTTTTGATGCCACGACTAGGTGGCGAGTAAGACACCTGAACGGCCAGCTGTTTGCCATTCACGCCTACTGGGTTGCGGCGATCCCCAATGTCCGGTTGGGCGATCGACTTCGGCGGAGTGTATTCGCCGCGAATTGGCGAGGCGAGGGCGCTTGGAGCATCTCCGAGAGGGATGCTTGGATGGCCGCCGAGCGCGACGGCCCGGACAGCCCGCCTGCGCCGTTCGCGTGGGCCAGGGAGGGGTGTGTGGGCGGCCTCGCCGAGGGAGACGGGGGGCTGCCGGTGGGGATGGTGGAGCGCGCCACCCGGGCGTACTGGAGGGTGGTCGCTGCGTCAAGGTGGAAAAGTTACGTAATGACTGAGTGGGAGGTGGAGCTGCCAGGCCCGGAAGGAAACTGGATGATGCAGGGGGTACAGTTAAGGGCCCGTATGTCGTACATGGGGGAGAATGAGGTGGAATGGATTAGGCAGCCGGGAGACACTACCCACTACGGAACTGTGGGGTGTGATGGATGTACTTGGGATGAAAAGTGCATTAGGTGTATTTTTTGTTTGGATAGGGGGGTTCCCCCTAGTTTGATTTTTCAGGAACCTACAGCGGTTAGTACTTTGCAGCGTGAGTGGGAAGAAGATGTACAACAATACATCTTCATGGGAGTGCTGCCAGGGGGCGCTGACGGGTGTTGAGTAGTGTTGTAGTGTTCCAAAGTGAACTTTTTGATTGTATTGTGTGACCCTTTGGAAAGGGTCAATTTGGCGAAGGTCCATGGGAAGTTATGAGAAATACAAGAGGTACTGGGGCCTTTTTCTTGAAGTGTCTGTTTGGGTATCCGAGGGTCACTGAAGTGTAGTGCCTTTGGAACTGGCGGGGGTATTTAGGAGGGAATGTTTGGGGTGTGGGTCCCCCCTCTCCCCTCTCTCTCCGCCCCCCACCCGTCCGTTTTTGGTTCTGGCGGTCTGAACGGCGGGTGCTCTGTTGAAAACGGTCGTGCTGTGAGTGTGTGGATGTCGAACGTGGTCGAAGGGGAGCAGCTGTGTAACGAGCACTTTCGTTTCCATGTGCCTTCGCCTCCTGACCCTCCGGGTCAATTGTCCTTGGGGTTGTGCACCGCTGCACATACCCATAGCTCGACGCCGAGCTCGATTCCCATTCCGTTGACCGACTGACCCGCGCGCGCCCACGTTGGGCGCTGACTTCGTCGACTCAACGACCCGTCTTCATCGTCCGCTGCTTGGCGAGTGAGTGGAGCGCAGCGCTGGACCGCAGGGAACGAGCATCGACGACATCGGTTTGAGACATCTGGAGAATGGTCAGTACGCTCGTCATACTGAGCTACTGAGCGAGGTGTGGAGCATCGTTTCGCAGTTTGAGCGTGTATTTTCGTGCCTCTCATCGAGCTGGTCAGCAGTTGCATGTTTCTCGTTGTATGTGAACGGCTAAAGTGAACTTGAACACGAAGTTCAGCTCTGGGGTTGCGCCTCGCTTCGGCAGCGCTCGACCACACCCCAAGTATCCTGTTGGGCTTGAATTTACTTGCTGTGGTGATTCTCGTTGTCCTGTGAGTGTTTATGAACTAAGTTGGTAAAAGTGCAGGAGCGGAACGCTCAGAAATGCTGGTCGATTGACAGGGCTGTAATAGTGGCTGTATCATTAGTGACTTTCGTTGAGCGCATATGGCTGGACGGTGAGCCATATTGCTGTTCCCAAGCGTAGACACCCTCCTGGCGGTGTTTGTCAGCTGTTTGTAACATCATGGCACTCGAACAGCTGGCGATGATATAACGGTTTTGATGCTTTGCCCACGTTCAAACGCCGCCCCAAAAGTCCCTCTTATGGTAAACGAGTGAAACGTTAGGGGCTGAATCAGGGTTGAGTTATGTGTTGATGAAGAGCTGAATGCTCTGGAGCGAATGGACACGATGAGTAATGTTGCCTTGGGTTAAGTTGTGTGGTGATGGATACCGTTCGAGCACATTATTGTGCAATGCCTTATCTTTGGCTAAAGCACTTGCGTGTGCGTCATGGATAGTGGCAAGGCAGAACGTTCCTGATCATGGAAATGGTCCCTGATGCCTGTGGCGACACCATTTTTTAAGACACGCCCAGCCGTCTTCAGGTCATGGGCTTTCTTAGGAAGCGTCTTCTGCATGGACCGGTCGGCGTGCGGCTGACCCTCGCTGGGTCAGCCGTTTGGCGGCCACTCTGTGCGGTCCCGTCCGCGCAGTGGCATGCGCCCTCGACGGGGTCGAGAATTCCAGAGCCAGAAAAGATTCTACAAGATACGGCGCCGCCGCCTGGCACTCTCACAACCCCAGCGTCACAAATCATTAGAACAAATGCAATTTCAATAAAAGGCTGACCCGGGAAGGAGTTCAACCACCAAAATGCTCTAGTCTCTAGTCCAGCGTGGGGGATGCGCACATGAAGCTCAAGCCCTAATGGCACATTCCTTGTGCTTGTCTGTAGCACAGCACTCAGATTTCCCAGGCGTTGGATGTTCGGGCACAGGGAGAGCCCTGCGGTTTCAAGAATGGGTTGAGCTGTTGACATGCGGAGGTAAAGAGGAGCATTGAAAAGCGAAGCACTGAGCTGTTGTAAATGCTTCGGCTATGCCATTTAGAACATCTTTATCGGTCGGTGCTATTGTTCCGGCGGAGCTATTCGGCTATCTGAATAGCTCCGCACGTCAAAAAACCATCATTAACGGTTGGGGAGCAATAAATCCCCAATAGCTCCCCTGGAGCTATTCGGCGCCCAGCGGAGCTATTCGGGGCCAGAATAGCTCCGCTCGAGACCGAATAGCTCCCCAGAATAGCACCGGTGCTATTCACGCAGCACTTGGCGGCAGCTGCTTGGAACCACGCGGAGGGGCCTTAGTACAGCAGAGGGGCGTTGGGACAGCAGAACCATGCAAATAGCACCCCCCGTTACGGATGCCCACGGGGTGCTATTGCTCCCCAAGGCATCCACCGTTACGGATGCACGCCCGGTGCTATTGCTCCCCAATAGCACCGGCGCTATTTGGCACATGCCACCTTAGTAAGGTGGCACAGCAGCCAATGAGAATCGTTCCTGAATAGCTCCGCCGGAACAATAGCACCCACCGATAAAGATGCTCTGAAAGGCCAACAAATAGGTACGTCGCCAGGTCGGGGTGATGGCATGTGGCAGAGTGCACTTTAGGCATTTTCGGAGATGTTATTTTGTGCATCTGGCGCCCAGAAATGAAATTAGCTATCTTGTTAATATGTTTACGCCAAGGACGACGTTGGGTGGGCTGCGCCGAGGATTCAAATCGGTAGCAGTTGCATTGAAACGGTTTTCTGGCTCCTCTAGTACCTTGGGTTAGTCAAAGTACGTAGTTTCCAAGGTGCCATCAGTTTGGCGCTCTTGGACTTGGCGGGCTTTGGTGGGGCTGAGCGGGGGCGGCTATTTAGGCTCCCCCCTCCCCCCCGGTCCCCCTCCTATCTTGTTTTGCATCCGGCCCTCCCGCCCTAGAAAGTGGATTTCCGTCGACTTGTGGTAGAGAGAGGGCCGGTGTGGAAGGAAGTACGGGATTAGGGCGCTGACTCAGGGCCGAGTTACAGGAGAAAAGCGACGCGAAGTATGTGCGAAGCGAAAGGGTAAACTATTAGGTATGGGGATCTCGGGTATTTGGAGTTCATAGTGACGGACACCTTTTGTTGTAATGTCTTGTCGTGTGGGAAACATGACCGGGAGGGCTCAAGAGACCGGTCAGGTGGAAGTGCAGTGGATGGCTGAATATGGTTGAGAAGAAATCTCGACGGTGCAAAACGTGCAGTGCGTACATTGCCCTGAGACCACTGGGCCTTTTTCCAACTCGTTCTCAGGCAGTTCTGCTTCTTGTTTCCCTTGATGTTTTCTGTCCTCGACGTTTAGTTTAGATATCGTTTTACATGGCGTTGCCGCCACTTAGCGGTCACTATTGCAGGGAACGAAAGGTTGCTTGGGGAATTGGGCGCGAGCGCTAGTAGAACGTGATATTTTCAGGACCAGGTCCTGGCGTCCAGGACCGCGTCCAGGATAGGGTCCTGGACGCACGGACGCGGACGTATTTGGCCATCAAGGCTGTGTCTGCGTGCGATTATTGCAGCATCGTGCCTTGCATTTGGTGTCAATACAGTACTTAAATGGCGCGCTCATTTGGATAAGGCCTTCACTGCATTTGTGCAGCCAGATTGGACACCGTGTTGTTCAAACCAATATCAACATGTTGTGGTTCCCTACTTGACAACATGGCAACAGCACATGTGCATCAACCGCAGGTACACACAGTAGCTGCATCCTACTATATATAGTAGATCAGATAAAATGCAGTGCTTTCAATGTGGGCGTCTGCCCCCCACTGCAGAGTCAACTACTACAGTACTTTACGCTGTGCAGGACCAAGTAGTAACATCGCCCCACGGGCAGGATGCTGCCAATGCTGCATTTCAGCAGCGTATTGGGTGAATACACAGCAAGCTGCTGAAGCAAAGCTTTTGTCACAAAACAAAGTTGCCCTGTACTTTACACACTGAAATTTCTTCACCTCGCACACTTCACAGTGCACTTTATTCGCATTGTATCGTGCCCCACTGTCAGCGCACCGGCACTGACACACCCTTTGCTGGTCAGGGACGGGACTGTTCATTTTCTCCTTGTCGACGAGTCCTGCTTAGGGCAATGTGGCATAAGGCTGAGCACTTTACAGAACTTGCTTGCACGGATTTGTCCTGGGAAGGTCCTGCGAGTGAAATTCACTGAATCAATGAAAGGGTGCCCATCATGGACGACATGCTGCGATCTTACACTGTTGCGATACCTATATAGCGCCGAGCTGGGGCGGCTCCATCCTGTTTTGATTATCACTTGACGACGTGCTGCGTTTTCATACTGCCGCAGCGAACAGACAGTGACGAGTAGGTTCTTGCGGACACACCCGCAGTGCATGCTGGCTGGTTTGGTTCACGCACCATGCTTTCGATTTCACTCTTGTCAACGGCGGCATCTATGGCGCGGCAAAGCGGAACAGGGTCCACTGCATACTGGCTTTGGAGGGGGTGCTCCGTTGCATGCCCTTTGGTTCGGGGATTTGAACACATTTGGCACACCCTCCGCACAAAACACAGAAGTGTCATGACAGTGACAATAGAATGCAAAGAACAAACAATGAATGAATAAGCACACAACCATACGTCCAAACGCAACGTCGCTTTTGCCGCAGGCCACGGTCCCGGCACCACCTCCGCCGAGGCGTGCGGGCGGCACAACTCCTCACTGATTACATTTATTCACAGATGAGTCATGCATTGCGCCGCACTCCACAACAAACGCCTGCCCTCTCCCCACCAGACAACGTCGTATGCAACGGCACAGTGTCGATCTCTGGTCTGGGCACAGTGAACGTGCAGTTTAGATCAGCCCACACAGTTGATGCCCGCATCAACAACGGCACCTTCGCCGACCGAGGCAAAAAGGCGTGCGCGTGGGCCCTGCTCATGCGGTCCACCCATCCCTCCAACAGTTTGAAAACCAATCAGCAACAAACATTGCATGGAAGACGCAGTGCCGCCAACGCTCGCGTGCTGTCACGCTCACATCCGCCCCCTTTGCGACCTGCATGTGCTCATTCTGAAAGTTTCAAGGAGCACACATCCACATGGACCCCTCCCTTGGCAACAGCGCAGGCACCCGTGCCACACCGAAACAATCGCGGAAACCCGAGGTAGGCTCGCTCAGCATGGGAGTGGTGCTCTGCTCCAGCATGGGGGCAGCCGGTGCCAGCCGCTCGGATACCCGCCCCCAGCGCGCTGGCGCAGCCGCCAGGACTGGCCCACCTTGAGGCAGGTCAGAAAGTCTAGTCCAAATGGTGGTCAGAAAGGAAGGCAAACATGAGCATGAAAAGAGAGATTCACTGGGGCCGGTCTGCCGCAAGCCTGCGGCACGCCCAGTGGCCTCTCAAATCATCACTGCGGCGAAAGTGTCCATCGCAGCCATTCGTTGCCCCGCGTTTCTTGTTCATAGTTGTGTGCAAGCGACCGCACCGAATCTCACCAGGGTTATTCGTACACAAATGATGCGGTAAAAAGGCAGTGCCGCGCCCAGGCTGAAGGAAACAATAAGGTAGCCCCGGTTTTGCCCAGAAATCCAGCAACAACATCACAGCAATCATCCTCCACAGCGATCCGCCTGAGGCCTGCTGCTCGAAAGAAACCCCATCAAATTCCAAATCATCAGTTCATCCAATCTGTTCACCTCAAATTTCGTTTCCGTTCATGGGTGTGTGCACTGGTGCACGCGAGACCACAAGGCATCAATGGCCTGCAGTGCGGACTCAGCCAATTGATTCTTGGCAGAAATACCATTCGTCAACCCAGGGCCCTGCAAGGCTCCGAATAAAGTTTATATGTACCACACGAAATTCAACTGTGCTAACTCAGCGGAGTGAAGGCATCGCCAATCCCCCACACTGAGAATCATCTTCCGTGCAGTACATTGCCCCCCCCCAGCGAGAATGCACTTGTCCCAGATATAGACCTGACAATTTACTGCCTTGGAATTCCACAGCCTTAGACCACCTTGGGTTCGTGTCAGTATACGGGACTTGAGTGTTTGGGACCAGAAACCTGAGGCCGCCTGAGCTCACACAAGGCTAGAGCTCGATTGTGTTTCAGGCTTGATTCAGATGAGCTTCAGTAAAAGTTCAGATCGACTGGAAAAGAATACCACAGTGATGACAGCCATTTTTGGAATCAATTTTCCAACTTCCACATCATCGGCGCCCGCCTTGCATCACTGGTCCAACACATGGGCAACCCCTTTTATCCACGCGTGTTTGTCATGGCTGGCCTTTGCTTGGCCAGTTGTTGAGGCGTGAGGTGTTCAGGGGAGCTGTACATTCGCAGCTGTAAGCCCCCAGAGCATGTCCGGCTGTCTGCTGAGCCATGCATACCCCCCGGAGTCCGGTGACAACCAGTTTGTGTACAGAACTCTGTCAGAGTGCTGTGCCTGTTCCACATAATCAGTGGCTAAAACCAATGGTGCCTTCGAAAATTGCCAAACACCCTTCGAGCATCCATCCTGCAGATGGTCTGAGGAGGAGCTCCTGGCGACTGCCGTTCGGTTTGGGACCCGGCTTCGGAGGGCGCCATAGTGAAAGCTACCCTCTGAGCTGCACAAGATGGTTGCACTGACAACCTGCCCCACTTCTGTGAGCACAAGGCACTCCTGCATGGCTGTCGCCCTGCTGGCATGCAGTCAGACAGCTGTTCTCCACCAGCATTGCTGGCCTCCCTGAATGGCACACCCTGGAATGCACTGTCGTCAGCGTCTGTGGATTCCTGTGCAGGGCTCATCACAAATTCCACCCTCCGTCCCAAGCACCTTGCAGTTTGGGAAGGTGGGACATCGTTGGGGACGTCCCAACGGGTGTCTTCCTCAGACTGATCGGGGCAATCAGACAGAGGACGCCATCCAGTTGGGTCCGACATGTGAGTGGCAAACCTGCGTGAAGCCTCTATCCACCTTCTGATTCGAGCATCATGAAATGATGCACTGCTGTCCATTCGGACTTCCATGCCACTCTCCGTAGCTGACTTTGTCTGGACGCTTAGACCTCTGTTTGGAAGGGGTGCACAGTGGCTCCTTGTGCACATCCCGAAACCCACATCACCAATTCCGTCCTCGATGGATTTGGCAGACCCGTGCGCAGATGCCCCGCCTTGCGATGGGTGCCTCTGAATCAATGCTCTCAGCTTGGCAGATGGCGGGTCTTGCTCCCCCCAGGTGATCGATGGCAGCAAGTGTCCCTCAGGGCCCACCTGGTGTGAAAAATCGTTTTGGTTGTTTGCAGCTATTCATGGCCATTCATCGTCTTGCAAGAATACATTGTCTAGTGAGTACATGACCAAGCACTACCCTGATGTCTTGAATTCAATACATGGATACGATGGGCATACTTTCCTGAACCGCTCCTGGACAACAGTCATACACACATCGTGGCCCTTCATTGCCATTAGATTTCTATTTGCTATGAAGCATGTCCATTTTCCCACCGGTTCATCTCACCTGTTTTGTGTTCCCATCCAAGATGCCCTGCGTGAGCTCAGCCAGGTTGGACACCCTCCCCTTCTGGGCCGCCTCCGTTGCTGACTGCAAAAAGACCCAACCATCCACTTTTGCCAGGATGTGCACCCCATTGTGGTCCAAATCGTCTTGCACATCCCCCTTCCCAGTGCACATCATGCGATGCAGGCCGCATAAAACCGACCTGTCCTTAGCTCCTAACCTGCGCTTAAGTTCGCCGGGTCCTACACACCTGGGGTGCAACACAGCTGAGTTGTGAGTGCACACACTGGCCGTGCATGTTTGCATTTTGCACAAAACATGCACCAGCGAAAACTATCACTCAAGACGAGGGTAGCACAATATGGAATGAGGTGTGCGAAAGAGCCAAAGGTTGTTGTGTTCTGTATTGTGTCAACAATGTTGCTTTGTATCTGGTTTTTTAATGCTACGTGATTTATACTTCCTCTGTCCCAGATTAATTGTCGTCTATGATTTTGGGTCATTATTTTTCTATCTTAACGACATCAGTTTTCAATAAAATTTCACCCAAAGTTGCGCTATTAAGTTTGGAATATACAAACAACGTTCAAGTTATTTCATTAGGTATTGAGGGTTTGGCAGTACTTACATTAATGGTCGTTTTACCTAGCAAACCTTGACATTTTTGACACATGACCAAACTTTGCCTTTCGCCTAATGCTCAAAGGGATACTTTCTCACTTTTTCTTCCTGAAAATTGGTAGCTCAGGGTTTTGGACCACATCATCTCGATTTTGACCTTGTTGTGTAGTTTTGAGGCCGTCCTTGTAACGAATTTTCGACTTTCAAATAAACGACAATCAATCTGGGATGAAGGAAGTACATAC
The DNA here is from genome assembly GCA_905146915.1 of Ostreobium quekettii. Lineage (NCBI taxonomy): Eukaryota > Viridiplantae > Chlorophyta > Ulvophyceae > Bryopsidales > Ostreobiaceae > Ostreobium > Ostreobium quekettii. The sequence continues at coordinate 51,194 of CAJHUC010002737.1, forward strand.
TACCTCCGTCACATAAGTGGAGTCCAATCCGGAATTCTCGCTATAGCTTGGCCACATCTACTCAATCAATCAATCTGCCACCATATTTGGATTCCCTGGTTGATTTTAGGCTGATGTGGATTTTTGCTATGTTAATCATCAGCATACAACTTGACATTTACAACCTTCTCAAAAATGCCCTGTTCAGCATGCAGGCCCTCACTTCCCTGCATGGCTGCATTGGTCATATTCCGGTATGTCCCAACCCAATTCACCAGAAGTCATTGAGAACCTTGTTGTAGGCAGCAAATTGGCCTTACTGCACCCTTGGTGGCGTTCTCTGAGTTGATACAAGTACGTACAACCTTCAAAATCTTGGCAAATCTGCAAGATAGATGCTCTTGCACTGATCAAGGTGCCTCTCGGCCTTTGACCGCCACTTGCACGCTGTTGTTGGTAACCAGCCCTTTCCAGAATTAGCAGACGGACGGACCGTCCGCGAACCACGTTATGGGGCTGCAGTCCGTTCGGTCGCTGCCGTCCGCAAGTTTGCGGACAAACGTTCTGTTCGCAAAATTCCGCGAACTATGGCTGCCATTTCCGTACGCGATATTTCAGCTATATTTCGTGGACAGAAGTTTGAGGATTCCGTGATGTTGCAGACGGAGGCGCTGGCATGCGCCCATTTCCGCGAGCTGGTTGGTTTGCGGCAGGCGGATGGTGTGTACACGAAAGAGCTGGGGCAGTGGGCCTCCCCGGGAGGCCGGGGAAGGCGCAAGATCCATGGCGGATCTCGCTGTATGCACGGTGAAGCATGCGCTCTGGACGGGCTCTTCATGGGCGCCGACTGGGGCCAGCCGCGGATGACCACATTGGCACCTGCGAGTGACACCAATCGGTGTCCACGAGGGCCAAGAATGATGGGAGTGGGTGGGAGGCCACGTTCGGCCTTCAACTCCCGCCGTTTTGTGGCGTGTTTTATGGCCATTCTTTGGGCCCGCGGAGGCCCCTGTCCACCCTTGGAGTTCGGTCCTTGTGGGCACCAAATGGTGTCACTTGCGGGTGCCAATCAGGCACCAATCGGCACCAATCGGCACCAATCAGCGACTGCCAGGAGCAAAAGAGCGGGAGTGGGAGGCATCTTTCGGCCTCTCACTCCCGCCATTCGGAGCCCCTTTTGTGCCCACTGCTTGGGCGTTGCACAATTCGCGGCTGTCCTTGGCATCCGCCCATCGTGGGTGCCGCAACTCGAGAGTAACAATCACGGCACCCACGGATGGCACTAATCGGTGGCTGTGAGGAGCAAAAGGCAGAAGTGGGAGGTGGCCATCACACTCACAATACCTCCGCTTTCCGCCCTTGGTGCGTGCTTTCTCTACTTGCTTGAACAATCTGTTGTGCATCCCTGCCACTGGCCCGCTGTTGTCGGCCTAGCAACCCGCACACAGAACGGCCCTGCCTCAGGCGGCCTGTCGCAAGGGCGGGGAGCGATGGGGCGCGTGCGTTGATACGATCCACCGCTTGCATCGATGCAAGCATATTGGTGCTATCCTTGCGGTAACTAGAGAAGGTAGTCGCCTGAACGTGGCGTGACGGACATTGAACTTTGTCGATGGATTTGTAATGTGAAAGGGCCGCCCCTCCACACTAAAATTCATCAGAAAATGTGCAATGTCGGCCACGTTGTGTCAAGGCGATTGCGTGCCTCAATGTGGCCCTCATGTGGTGTAAAACAATAAGTCGGGCGTGCGACACCATCCATAGATTCCACTGGTGCACGAGTGACGGACAACGTCAGTGTCATCCGTCCTTATCCGCGTACTGCCTGGTTCGCAGATTTGGATTCCCGGCGTCCGCACTGGCCAATCCCAGTGCAGATAGCCGTCCGGGCCCGTGAGTGCATCGCTAGGTCCCGTTCGTGCTGATCCGTGATGTGAGGGACGGAGCGGCTTAGTCCATCCGTTTCCGCGAATGGACCTGGGCCAGTTCGCAGACGGACGGTCCGTGTGCTACTGGAGACGGAAATGGAAACGGGGTGCAACTTGTACACCACCCAATGCCCGGAAGAATTGAAAATTGCGTTCCAGCTCCTCTTGGCTTATCACAAGAACGGCAGCATCATTTGGAGCATTTGAGGGCTCAACGAATAGCTCTTGATATGGCACTTCGAAGTTGCCTCAGTGAATTTTTCTAATTCATGCGTTCTGATTTCCGTTTGTGCAAATTGGGGATCGGACACGACTTATGATACAGAGGTAGTGTTATACTGTATTTTGTTTAAATCAACACAATATGTGCATCTTTAAGCAGTGCCGCTGCCACACCATGTTCTGCTATATTTTGACACGTAAACGAAAATGTGTGCAAGTGATATGGAATTAAAATAATCAACAGAAACTTCCCAGCCGATTGGATACAAGGAACTGGTCCTGCCATTGGCCAATTGGGGCGAACACAACACGTAGGCTGTTGAGGGATATTCAGTGAGAATGTATGATACTGTAAAATATTAAGCCCTGCGGCATATTAACGTAACGTTTGGTCTTGTTTGAGGAGAAAATAGCATAAATAATAACGCAAAACTTGGACTATCTGTGCGGAGCAACGTAAAAGTTATAGGGATAACGCTCTGAAAAACAAATTGCAGAGCAAAACCACAACGGTGACATTTTCAAATGCGAAAGGGTTGAATATTTTACAATATTTGCAAAGATATAAACCCAGCATCTGACTACAATGGTCCACAGGTTGTCACAGTTACGATCATGAAAACCCCAAGGCCTCTTCAAGAACAGACAGCAGAACA
>CAJHUC010002739.1:0-28556 GCA_905146915.1 Ostreobium quekettii
AGATCCGCCTAAGCGAACCCGAAGGCGGCTTCACTACCGAGACCATCGACGGGACGCTCGGATCAATTCGCAAGGAACTCCTCACCCAGGAGGTCAAGCTCGCGACCAAGGCGGCCGCGGCCAGCCGGGCATCCAAGGCGGGAAGCGGCGACCCTTCTCCCCATTCGACCGGCCCGTCGGGCAAGCGGGGCAAGAGACGCAACCCTCCTCAAGCGGCGCGTCCTCCTCCGGACGCGTGACTGACTTCCCCTACAACCGCACCCGCGGACGCCTCTCGGCATGGCGGAGGATTGGAGCGCCCTCGCACGTTCTGCGATGGATCCATTCGGGCGTCCCCCTCCCTTGGGGTCCGCAGGGTCCTCCCCCGCCTTTCGACCAGGGGGAATACCCGATCCGCTCGGCGGAGGAGCAGGCGGGCTGGGCGGCCCTCCGCGAGGAGTACTTAGCGTCGGGCGCAATTGTCCAGGTAGCCCCCGGGCCCGACTCGCGCATTTCGCGCGCCTTTCTGGTCGAAAAGGGGCGGGAGAACGGGGTCATGAAATACCGGTTATGTGTGGATCTTCGCCGCGTTAATCGGCATCTCCGCAAGATGGGCTTGCGGTATGAGAAACTACGGGATTTTGGTCATTTACTACGACGCGATGATTTTTTAGTCGGGTTTGACATTAAGGATGCCTACCATCATTTGCGGATGCGGTTCTCTGATGAATGTTTCTTACAATTTCGCATGGGTGGGGAGGTCTTTGCTTGTCGCGCCCTCCCCTTTGGGCTCTCCTTATCGCCCTACTTTTTCACCCATTTTATGTTGGTGGTGACCCGTTTCCTTCGCTCCCCGGGTTCATGTGCCAAGGCGGCGCGCCAATTTCAGTTTGGCCGTCTTGCGGGGAATGATTCGATCTACCGTTATTATGCACGTTACACGGTCGCTGACCCCGCCATTATTTTGGCTTATCTGGACGATTTTTTGGCAGCGATGAGCGATCCCCAGAAATTACGAGAATGGTCCCATTTAGTTCGGGAGATCTTTGGGGCCTTGGGGATTCGCTTTAAGGATCGGAAATGTCAATGGGAACCCGTTCAGGTCAAGCGGCACCTCGGGGTGGTGATCGACACCACCGCTTGTATGTTTTTCGTTCCACGGGACAAGGTGATCAGCATTGCCGAGAAAGCTCGGGTCCTTCGGGCCCGGCGATGGGTGGTGGCGCGCGATCTGGCCCGTTTTTGTGGGCTGGCCATTTCGGTGTACTTGGCCTTCCCACTTGCTCGGTTTTTTCTTCAGAGCCTCTACGCGGTGCTGCGGACCAAGCGTTCTTGGCGGGATCGCCTATGTTTGACCCCCCAAGCGTGCCTCGATCTTGAGGCCTGGGTCCATTTGCACCGTTGTGACGGTCGGCCCCTCAATCCCGATGCTGTGCCCTTCGCCGGCACCTTGGCTACGGACGCCTCTCTGACGGGCTGGGGCGCGACTTTCACCCCCCCGCATGCTGATCACCCACGGTTGGCACAGGGCTTTTTCGATCGATCGTTGACGCACATCAATGTGCGTGAAATGCAGGCGGTGGCCCTGGCCATTCGGGCCTTTTTTCCGGTCGATTCCCCCTCGATCTCGGCGAGGCTGCGGCTCCTGGTGGATTCGCAGGTGGTCCTTTTTTGTATCCGCAGCATGACGACCGGTTCCGCCCAGCTGCGGGGCCCTCTACGCCAACTGCAGCGGATCTGTTCGGCCCGCTCACTGCTCCTCGATCCGGAATACATTCCGTCCAAGGACAACACCATTCCCGACCAATTGTCTCGGCTCCGGGGTGGGGAGGACTATCGCCTCAATCCTTCCATTTTCAAGGCGATTACACGGGCGTTCGGGCGGCGGACCATCGACCGTTTTGCTTCCCAACGGAATTCCCTTTGTCCCCGCTTCAACTCGCTTCATCACGAGCCGGAGTCGGACGGAGTGGATGCCTTCCGGCAGGATTGGACGGGCGAGACCAATTGGGCCAACCCGCCTTGGTCTCTTCTCCCTCGCCTCACGGCCTTCTTGACGCAACACGCGGAGGTGGAAGCGGTGGTGTTGGCCCCCGATTGGCCCTCCGCCATTTGGTTCCTGCAGCTCCGCCGGCTAGCCTCGCGGGAGATGGCCATTCCCCGCCGGCCGAACATGTTCCTTCCGGGGGATCCCGCTCTTCCGGCCGACCTGCCTCCCCCACGGTGGAACCTGAGGGCGTTCCACGTGCAGCCGAGGAGTCGGACTCCGCATCCAGTGCAGTGACGCCGCGATCCGCCCCAGGGTCGCCGGTGGCGGGCCCCCTCCCCGAGGAGGCCATGCCGCCCGACCACCCCCTCTTCGGCTGCGATGTGGATACTCTTTCGGCGTCGGATCGCGCCTGGATGCGCGGCCAATTCCTGTCCTTTTACACGGAGTCTACGAGGCGCACCATGCATTCGAAATTCGACAAGTTCGCCGCTTCCTGCGCGAACAACGACCTCGTGGCGCTACCGGCGAGGCCGTCGTCCATCTACCGCTACATTCGGTTTTTGCGGGAGGAAGGGCGCGTGGGAGTGCGGAGTCTACCTCAGTATCTGGCGGCCATCTCGATGGTGCACCAATCCATGGGCCACATCAATTTTTCGGCCTTCGATGCCGTCACCCGCCGGCTCACCCGGGCGTGGAGACGCGATGCCCCGGAGCCGGCGCATTCGCATCGTCCGGTGCCCTCCTCGGTGATGCTCGCCATCCTGGCGCTCGGCATGTCTACGGCGGACCTTCGCCTCCTACGGGCGGCCTGTTCGGCAACGCTGGATTTCATCTTTTTCAATCGGGCGCAAAGCGGCCACCTGATTTTACTCGAGGACCTTCGCCTCGAGAACGGCCTGCTGGTCTTTCGCGAGCGGCGGACCAAGCTTTGCGTCTCCACGGACCCGCGTGTGCGCTGCCGCTCTTGGCCTTCCAACGGGGCGCCCGCGGTGGTGGATCTTTTTCTTCGCTGGTCTGCGGCCCGCGACAAGGCGTGGGCGGATGCCGGTGCCTCCCCGCGCCATTTCTACACCTTGCCGGGGGAAGCCGATCCGTCGGCGCCGACCGTCTCCAGCTGGTTCCCGGTCCTCCTCCGCGCCCTCCCCTCTCCGCCGCCCGAGCACTTCGATCATCACGGCCTTCGTGCGGGTGGCGCCAGCGCTTGCTACGCGCTCGAGGTGCCGGAGGGGCGCATTCGCGCGTGGGGCGAGTGGCGGAGCAACGTCATTTGGAAGTACATCGATGTGTACCGCCTCCCGTCCGAGTGGGACTACCGGCTGTTTGGCTGGATGACGATTACGGCCCGCGACTTGCACGCCCAATACGGGCATCTTTTCTGCCCCGGAGGGGCGTCATCGGCCCAAGAGTGACCAAGGCATGACCACGCCTTAGCTCCGGAGGAGCTGCACCGTGCCCCAGTGTGAATGGGCACATTTCAAGTGGGTCGCCAATCGGGTCTTGTTTTAGTGAGGTGATGGACACCAAACTGTGAGTATTGTAATGTAGTGTCGTGTGGGGAACACGGGGGGGGTTGAAGGAGACCGGTAAGGCAGAAATAGAATTAACTATCCTGTTAATGAGTTTCTGCCTAGGACGACGATTGGGTGGGCGCGCAACGGCCAGGTCGGGCCGTTCCGCCCTTTGGGACAGTTTGGGCCATCCATCAGCCGGTTTCTGTCTCCCCTGTACTCGGGGTCAGTACTGCCCGACGCATCCTAGGGCGATGGGGTTGATCCTTGTACCTTGGGCGCAGCCAAGGGGACCGGTCAAGCTGGCCCTTGGGTTTGGCGGGGAGTTTGGCGGCAAGTGGGAGCGGCTATTTTAGGCGCGACCCGTGGCGCCCCCCTTTATCTTGTTTCGCACCCGCCCGGCCCACCCTAATAGAGTGAGTTCGGTTAGCTGTGGGATAGAATGGGAGTCGAGTACGAGGAAAGGGGAGCTGACTCTGGGTTGAGTCACCATCAGAGTGGCATTAAGTACTATGCGAAGCGAGGGCACATTTCAAGTGGGTCGCCAATCGGGTCTTGTTTTAGTGAGGTGATGGACACCAAACTGTGAGTATTGTAATGTAGTGTCGTGTGGGGAACACGGGGGGGGGTTGAAGGAGACCGGTAAGGCAGAAACAAGCGTGGTTGGCTTGTTTTGCACACATTTGGGCGATGTGAACTGACCATATCATATGCTCCTGGAGTTGTGCAAACGGTGCAGACATTTCGGATGCGCAATTCCTGTGACCCAACAAGGCTTTCCTGTTATCCGTTCGAGCGGTGGAGATTTAGTGGTGATATTACGATGCAAACCCTGGAAGAACATTTTGGACCTGAGCTTCGCCACCATGTGCCAAACGCTTCAATTTCACCACAGCCGAAGGAGGCCAGACTGCCCACAGGCTGGCACCTGGCATCTTGGCCAGTACAGGGCAACAACCAAATAAGTTCAGAATCATGCATCCTGAGCTGTCCCTCAGATGTTCCACCAATGAATCTTTCAATAGCGATCAGAGCAGGATTACTATCCAATCGTCTCGTCCCCCAGTGATCCTCTTCGATGGGCTCCCTGCTGTTCTGCTCTCTGCTCAAGTTGACGAGCTGCAAGACAAAAATTGGAATGTTCCAGAAGTCAGAGCCGCATGCGATTGTGTAGCGATACATCCGAACACATGTTTGGCAGCGCTACGGTCGATACGGTGCATATCACCTAAGTACTGCTGCCACAATCCAGATCCAAAAACAGGAGTTGGCATCGCCCGATCGCCCATCGCTGCACTGGGCCTCTTCGCTATGCGACGGTCGTTGCCCCTCCCGCGGGGAGCGGCTGTCCCACCGGGCAGCGTGCCGCTGAAGAGGGCGACTGTCGTTAGAACGGGGCGGCTGCGGCGCGTTCCTCCGCGTTGTGCTCTGTCGCCAAGTAAGCAATTCGCTGATGGTCTTGCCGTTCGATGTCAATCACGCTGTTGCCTTGTCGCTGGGCTATTGGCCGATTCGACAGGAAAGTGGCCGGCAGCTCTTGGATGCAGGGATTTTCTGCCTCTTGTTCACCGTGGATTGCGTGGGCGCCCCCAAAGGATGCAGCCGTTGGACGAGGAGCAACATTCAGTGGTACTCGGTTTTTTGTGCTGATCAGGCACCGGAGGCTGATGGAAGTTCAGAAACAGAAGGAATGCGCCTGAAAGCATTTCGACGGTGCAGCGAACATACAAGCAACTGCTGTAGTATCGTGTTTGTGATGATGTGGTAGGACAAGATCCGCATTTGTGCTCAAGTTTTGTCCACATTTGCTACCAATGCGCGAATATTGTCGATACTGAAGGAAATGGCACACCGTATCAAGGGATGTAACTTGCAGCACGTCGTACTGAGCGGACGCAAATAGCAGAATGGGGATTATGCCCAGAGAGTCGATGGTACGTGGCAAGGGCAAGTACAATTAGCACCAAGAAAGTCACTGGACTGGTGCTTCACTTCGAAGTAGCCCTCTCACAAAGGAACCCTGCACGTTTATGCTGAGTCTTGATTCCAGAATCTAGTTGCAACCTTTGCCAGGATATGTACAAAATCCAGGAAGAGATCGAATATTGTCAATCTACAATCATACCTCGTGAAATCTACACATGATCTATCTGCAGGCGCTGCAGTGCTGATGTTGTTGCATTGCACGTTGCTCAGGTACACCCCTGGCCCTGCACTTCGGCGAGTCTACCATCATCCTTCCCTTCTCCTTTGAGGAAGCACGGAATCTGGGCAAGTCCATTCAGGCTCTCATAAAGACGTTTGCCGAAAAGCAAGAAGCTGAGAGACCAAAGAGGTGGGACATGATGGAATACAGGTACAAGAGCGAGGGCGCTGATGATGCTGTGTCCTTGTTTGAGGTCTTCTGCAACCCAAATGCACACTCCAGTGCATTCGACGCCAAACTGCTCGTCACTGTGCAGGCGCCAGGGGGTTTGAAGATGACAACTGAAGGGAGACTCAGCAACGTGAAGGCCGATTTGGCAGGGTACTTGCAGCAGCACAAGCCTTGACAAGGAGCTGCTGTTCAAGGGTGCCCTGTGGGAAGTGTTCCCATGCAATGGGGTGGACCCTAGATGGGGCAAATGTTTAAAAGACGCCACCCAATGCAGAGTGCTGATTTGCACCGTAGAGCAGCTACCTTCATCTAGGGAGTGGCGTCGGGGGCAGCAAGGCATTCTATTCAAAGCAATGTAGCTAAAGTGCAGGACGAAGAAGGGATTGTAGTACAAGCAATTGTAGCAATGGTGCCAAGAAGAATGGGGCTGTATGCATCCAGAACTTTGGGAATGATGTGCACAAGATTTTTTGAACCAGTATGACTTTTCTGATTGAAGGGTTTTGGCAAACTTCCGTTAGATTCTGACCCTCAATTGTCAGCAATGCAGGACTCCTGATCTTTCACTGTCACGAATCCAAGTGAATTGTCAGTTTTAACGGCGAACACACACATGGAAACAAGAGTGTTTACATGCGGAAGCGTGGACAGCTTTAGTGGAATTTAGGATGTGTTCTACGCACTTCCATTTCTGCAGAGTTTACCCAAAAGATTCAGAAGATCCATTTGGCTGGGTGGTGCACACATAGCAACACTCCACCACTGCACCACTGCCTGCAAGAGTGTGGGAACACTCTGTGCTCGCATCACCTAACTGCAAGAACACAGGGAACCCCGTTCGCCTGACCAAGCGCAGAAGGTTGATGTGCAGGGAATTGTAGCTGGTGTGCAGTCTCAGCACAAGCCACAGAGAAAGCTGTGCACGGCACCTCTCCTGCACCCTTTCTTGCCGCTTGCACACACATGTGCACCTTCAGGTGTGGCGCCCGCTGCTATGGGAACACGTCTTGAAAAGGAGCGTCAACAAATTCTTGTTCAACGGGGGGTGGCCACCCCTTGATTGCAGACAGTCCCACCTTCCACTGCTGTTTGTATTCGTGTCCAGGGCGCCTTTTCTCCACCTTTTTGGACTTGCTCTGTGCCACCAGACACGCGCGACATGGCGCCCCCGCCACAATTATTTGCCCTCCCGACAACTTTTTGGCTGGAAACACACCTTCAGCTCCAGCAGGATGGCGAAGCGTCCCCCGGTTAGTGAGTAATCCGGTCTGCGGATACCGAATCGGATTGGACTCCCACGGGCCACTGCCGGCATATTCCCCCTTCCCCCACACGTCCTCTGCCCTCCCCTCCCTTCACAGCTCAAATCCCCCCACCCAGATTTGCCCTCCCCATCCCACCGCCCGCTTGTGGCCTTTTTTTCCCCTACCCCCCCTCCAATCGTGGCCTTGGGGCGCCAGCCATCCACGTCACGCGCCATCATCGGGACCCAACACCCCCGCCCGACGGTCCCCGCATTTGGGCGCCCCGGCTGCAACCCACACCGTCCTTTCCGTCTCCTTCGCGTCCGGCCGCCTTCCGCGCGCAGGGATCCGGGCCGCGGAGCCCCCCGCCGCTGCCCCACACCCGCCTCCCCCGATCTCCAGGCAGATTGTCGATTTGGATTGCGCCAATTCGCCAATCTCGACGCATTTCCCCTTCTACAATCCCTCCAAAGTTGCGACCCGGTCACCGCAAGTCGTGGGCACCAGCCGATTGGGCACCGAGACTGGCCGTTGTCATGGCGCGCTCCTGCGCGGTGGAGAAGGGGATGGAGGGCCTGGCGCTGGGCGAGCATCCGCGGGGCGCCCCCCCGCAGGGCCTGGGGGGCAGGTGCGGGGGCCTGGCGCCCGCCGCGCGGTGGCCGACACGCGGGGCCCGGGGGGCGGCCAGGCGGCCCACGAGCCCCTGCGCCGTGTCTTCAGGTGCGCGGAACTCCGCTCCGGGCATTGGATGCCGTGTTTTGGGGGGTGAATGCTCGGATGGCGCGGTTTGGCTCCCGTAGCGCTGAAGTCTAAACTGCGAAGATAGTGACTCATGGTGACGAGGCGAGGCGACGACGCGCCCTGCAAATCGACGTCCCGGAGGGACGCGAGTTGATGAGCTTGTGGATGAAGTGCCGGGATGTCTGCGGGTCCTGGGTGCCCCCCTGGGCCCCGTTGCCCACGGGCGCTGCAGCAGACCTTCGCCACGGCAGGGATGGTGGGGAAAGATTGCCACAAGACAGGACAACGAGGCACAATCCGACTTTTCCTCCGTCTGTAAGGTGGTTTAGCGGGAGCCCCAAGACAAGACGAGGCGGATGCAAAGGAGAGAACATCACGTGTCGACGTAGGATGTCCATTGCCAAACAGCGGTGTGCAAACCAGCAACCCGGGCAACGACAAGAACACGGAACCAATCTGTGAGGCTTTGTCGTTTTAAATGGGGTCGATTTCACGCTGCCGCAGAGCGCCTGATCGCGGACGTTTTCGAGCTGATGGATGCGACCGAGCAGGAGGTGGCGTCGGGCGAGGTGCCGGGAGCGAGAGCCGACGCGGCCCCGGGAGTTGTCCAGGTGGGCGGGAGCGCATCGCTGCGGACGGATCCCGGGCTGCCGGGCCATCACCCGGTTGACGTGCCACTTGGGGGCGTCTTCTACGGCGCGTGGGGGGCCTGTTGTGGGCGTGCATGTCGTCGTTGGCAACTTGCATCCAAACTTGCACGCCATCTGCACGAGCCATTCGCGTCATCAGTGATGGACGCGCAGGCGCTCAGCGTGGCAACTTGCGTCCGAACAGTTTGCCATTCTCATCGCAGTTCTGAGACAACTTTACTACCCGCAGTCGTCAGGCGCCCGCTCGACTGACAGAGTCCACGTGTTGCCTGTATGGCCGGTCGCTGGCCGTCTGGGGTCTCGAGGGCAGTTTGAAGGGGGCAGTAGCAACGCCCACTGGCAGGTGTGCCAAGAGCAGTGCAAGAGTCTCTGTGGTTGGTACATGTTGCTTGTTCCCAACTGGGGGATGAAGTGCAATAGCTTGTTGGTGTACGTGCCATGGCCAGTGTGTCCTGAGAAGATGGCCATTGCAAAGGTATTTCTCGATTCTTTGCCCAGTTATGTCGATCGTGTGCCATGGAAGCACTAACAGACTACTACACTTGTCTCCATCAGCCGGTTCCAGACGATGGTACTCTGGGTCGCAGCCAAATGGAAGGCAGTGTGGACCCACAATTGGTCTCTGGTCTGGGCAAAACGCCACAGCAGATTGCTGCTTCACTGCTGGAGCGGTCTGAGCACCAAAGGGTTGTCCTGGCCACCCGAATTGAACCTGCGGTGTATGCAGCCGTCCGCAAACTGGTCCCAGGTGAGAGAAGTCAAAGAGCTTGGTATGGTTGCACAAGGGCCAGCTGCGATACATATTGGACAGTGTTTTGCAGGGGCTTTCGAGTACCACAGTTTAGACCACGGTCATGCAGTGCTTTTGTCTGTGGCCTTGGGCTTGGAGTAGGCAGGCTGCTCTGGGGCACTGGCAGAGCCTATTGGCAAAGCTGAGCTTTGTTGAAATAGGGCACAGCCACAATCTGTGTTTTGCATCCTACTGGTGGTGCCAGTGCAATCTTCTGTTGTGGCTACGGTAAACGTGACTGGAAGTTGAAAAGTGGACCTGCCATGTCCTGCAGGCCACAGCCGCACCTGCACACTCCAGTTTTGACATTCCTTTTAGTGTCCTTGACAACAACAGCAACAATATGAGCACATGGTGTCTGTCTGGCAATGCAACTTCTGGATGATTGGGCTATTGGGTCCCAATTTGGTGAAATGGGCATTGGAATGAAGTGGAGGCTCCTGTGGCAATAGTTTGTTTGCTGCCGTGGCATGAAATCCAGTCTGGCATGTCCGCTACGAGATTTTAAGCCAGTGTGTGCTGGCACATTGCTGAGTCTTTTGATTGAGTGGCTGTCTGGGACTCCAATGCTACCCCGATAGGCAAAAGGGCAATTGTTTGCCAGAAAATTGAGCTAATGCAGTCAACCAAGCTTTCTGCTGACAAGGATTTTCGGTTGCACAACCAGGAGTGGAGTACCATGGTGGTGCGAAAATCCTGACACTGCGTGTTCCCAAGGAACTGCCCCGGAATGAGCTGCATAGGCTGCCAGGGTCAGTGGCGATCGTGACGTGTGGGACAGCAGACCTCACTGTCGCCGAGGAGTGCAGGCTTGTGGCAGAACACATGGGCTGCTACGTCTACAAGATCACAGAACTGGAAGTTCAAGACTTTCAAAAACTGTTGTCCAATGCGGAAGCCATCCAAGCAGCGTCTGTCGTGGTGGTTGTGGCTGGGACAGATGCTGCGCTACCAAGTGTGGTTGCTGGGCTTGTGGAAGTGCCCGTGGTATGTTGCCAGTTGGCATATGTCATGGATTGTGTGAAACTTACCGCAACTGCTCAACAAGTCGATTTCCATCCAGAGTAAACCTTACAGGGGTTGGGGGGTCCTTGCTGTGAATGTGACGCAGCTTGCATGGACATGCACAGAAATTGTATGTTGCCCTTCTCAACTGGCTAAATTCACGCAGCTGCTGTATTTTGATAGCCAGTCACAAAGCTCTTGGTGTTCTGGACAGTGACTGATAGCTTGGGTATGTTCAGTGGACAGTCATGGAATTGCGCCTCACATCACATGAATACATTGCAGGCATATCTCGCTTCCCCCTAGGGGTGTGACAAGTCAATTGGGGCAAAAGCACTGTCACGTTTGTGTAGCTTTCTTCCATATTAGCACGCTCGGTGCCACAGTCCTGCAATTCACAAATGGTTTTAATGTTTGTGTTGTGGAATGGAGATCATCAGTCGGAAGACATAGCACAGTCCAGACACATTTTCAAAGTTGCATAGGCACCTGTCCTTGCCTTGATACGCTAAGGTACAAGCGTGCTTTGGCAGATCGAAAGCTGTCATTGTACTTGATACCTGCCCACTTTTGTTCTGCTATGCACTTTGCGAACAACACAATGCAAGCTGAGAGAGACCCTGACTGCACGTGACTCGTTATTGAACAGGTGGTTGTTCCAACGAGTGCTGGGCATGCGACGACCATGGGAGGGGTGGTTACTCTTCTTGCCAACCTCAACAGTGCCTGTCCAGGAATGAGTGTTGTGAATGTGGACAATGGAATCGGGGCAGCCATGGCAGCTGCTCGGATGTTGAAGACAGCAGACAAAATCATTGCCCAGAAATCGCAGCAGGCATTGATGGCAGCAACCACTGGCAACAAAGGGCACTTCGAGCAAAATGGGAATGGGCACAAGCCAGCTGCAGGGGATGTCGTTCAGGGGAATGGCAGTGGTGCGGCCATGAATAGTGGGGTGAATGATGGCATGGACGGAAAAATGGGAGGCAGGATTGGAAAGCCTTTGTTGGGGCTGTTGATTTTCCAAACTGTGCCCTTGCTTCCCAAGTTGGTCCCACTTGGCATCGGCGCCTCTGTGACATTGACGTAGGTAACAAGCTGTCAGGTGAGCTTGCTTCTGTCCGATTCCAGGGGAAAGCAGTCATGTGTGCAGTCCCAGACTTTTTTGGTGCAGTGTGAGTGTCGGCTTCGGGGAAGAATGAAGATGCGATTACTCCTTGCTTGCTGATTAGAGCTGTACATTAAGGTGCAAGCATTCGATTGGGCACGATTCTCGGTTTCAATTTTGCTCGTGACAGAATCGCATTGCTGTGGGGCTGTGGTGGGAGCGGATGACATAGTGCTGTTCATTGGCACAGGCGACTCAGGAAAGTGGGTGGAGTACTTTTTGTTCGCGTTTTGTGTGGGTGTGCTTTTTACCCAGAATAGGTCTCCAACGTAGTGAGTGCAGGGTGGAGCTGGTGGAGGACAGCTGCTCCAGTGGCATCGCTGTGTGTTGTGTGGCGCTGGCTGGAATCCGGCGTCAGGTGCAGTTTTGAATACATTTGTGACTTCATTGCACTAATTGTCGATAGGAGTAAGTTTAGCAGATGGGCAGTTTGGCAGTTTGGGGTTTGGTGGGATAGGCACAGTTTGTAGGCATGCTGCAGTTTTTGACAGTGAGCTGCGCCTTGGGATGTGAGTGTCTGGGATCTGTGCGTGGCCCGCGTTGCAGGTACGCGTGCTTGTTCCCTGCGGCCGTCATGATGAGCGATGTTCATCGGGATTGGGGATGAGTTGCAAGGCCGGTGCCCTGTCGATTTTCATTTCAGTTGCCATCGGTGGTCAGATATTTGTTCTTGTGTCGAGAAGAAGCGTCGTTTATGGTGTGGAGGAATGTCAGGCGCAGTGTGGGAAGAACAGAACTCTGCTGCTTTTGTGCGGATGAAGGAGGTTTGTGTGCGGGCTGGAGCATGCGCTCGACGCTGTGTTGCGTGCAATTGGTGAAGTGGGATGTCCTATTCTCATTGTAATTGTAGGCACCGTTTGGCTGTGCCGTGGCTGAATGTGCGATACTAAGCCCAGCTTAACAGACTCGGAGAGTGCACCTGGGCGCCAAGCTCATGGTACAACCCTGCTGCTTGCATTTTGCCAAGGGGTCAGCGGCTAATGGTGCCGTTGGGCCCATGTGTTCGTTTGTGACTTGATTACGTCGCAGTTGTTTGTGTAGAGTTTGTCTGTAGGGACGCAACTTTAACGTTATACGTGTAGCGTTACACGTGGCGCAGAGATGCTCCGCCCTAACCTTCCACTCCTGGTGCAGTGGCCTGTGCAACATTTGATGTCACGTGTCCTGAACGTAGCAGCGCAGCAGGATCTCCAAAACGACTAGGGAGTCGACGGGCACGAAGATGGGATATGTAGTCGAATGGATGAGGACATGGTACCTCGCAGAGCATGCGTGTGTGCGTTGTGCACCAGTTGATGTTTGCTTTTGCTATTTTGCTAGTACATGTGCTGTTTGCTGATTGCTGTCGCTGTGGGCTCTGCGCCACTGGCACAGCCCACAAGAAGGGCGTGCTCCGTCCAAGTTTAGTTGGGGTGTTTTGGCACCGCTTGGCGGTTCTCGCCACCTGCTCTGCACAGCATCGGTGAAAACACTGCAGCAGTTGAAGCCGACATAGTAGCAATCTGTGATTATGTCGAGAACAGGTGCACATTTCGAGGCCGGCTTGCCTCTTCGGCGTTCAGAGTCTGCCAGGTTCAGAGTGGCATGCACCCTCCAAACGTCCTGCGGGTCGGGACCCTATGCCGCCGATGCCATCTCTGGGAAAGCGCATCTTGACTTTTTGGCACGGCGGCCGTCGACAAAGCCGCCTTGCTTACCATAGTTAGAGAGTTTCTCCGAGATACATGGACAGTGCCATATGGTGAAATGGAACGGATGGAATGCAGATGACGCAGCGTTTGGGAAACGACGGAAGGCCTTTGGTTGGAACACGATGAACTGTGCCAGGCGGTGCAAATACGTGCTCGTCCGTAAATGCAGCATCCGTGTGCCGCATGCTGCGCGCCCTCAGGGCACGTAGCAGATCGCACAGCTGCACGATAACTTCTGCTCGAAGATGCCTGAGTTTGTTTGACATTCGCATCACCGCATCCAAGCCTGCAAAGGAATCTACTACTTGGCGCTCCGATCGAGGAAAGCGAGTGTCCATGCGCTGGCACATCGAATCGGCAGATACCGATGCGAGTTCTCGACGCATTGGGCGATGCAACGACGAGCTGCGGTTCCTATCAAGTGCACAATTGTCCATTCTCTGATTTCTTTACCTTGCACCGTAAGACAGTGCATTCACTCCCAAGTGAGACTAGCATCCATCCTCAGACGTCTAATGCATCGCTTCAAAGGTCTGGGTGAAGTCTTGCCCTCTCTTCTCGCCTTGCCTTCTTCAATTTTTCTCTCCTTTCCTCCCTTTCCTTCCCTTCCTGCTTCGATTGAGCCAGAAACCTTGAGCGAATGTACTGGTGCATCATCGGGACTACCCTCTCGTATGGGCACTGCGACCACAATTTCAAACTCTCAATTGTCTTTGACTCAGATCCCCAATATCGCATGGACTTGCATCTCTGTGATAGTGGAAGAATGAAGGGCCATCATCCCAATTTGAGCGACAGGGTTGAGACGTTTTCATGTCATAAGAGACGATGCTCTTGGCTCCAAATGCTTAAGGAGGAATCTGCAGCGCCACGAAATGTTCTCAGCAAGAGCAAACGCTCAGGAAATCATGCACAATATGCAATGTAGAATGCGAACTGCGCCCTCGATATACCTCCTCTGAGAAGCCCGGCGGCATGGTGTCCTCCATCAACTGATCTGTGGCACACGCCAGCCACTGGTGCAAGCAGTTGCTCCCCAGCTTCCCATTGTCCACCTTTGTGCGCCAGCATATCTTGAAATCTCTACAGCAGCGTCGGGGTATCGCACGGCTCCTCTCCTGAAATAACAATATCGAGACTTCCGCATTGCGCTTTTGAACTACAACAAAGGGGGCTCCCTTTACAGTGGCAACACCTGTGCACAAAGGTCCGGCAGTTGTGCCGACGCACAGGTCGAGGCCGGGGGATGTGTCAGTTCTAAATTCTTGCGCTGTGTGGAATCGCAGCAGCGGATCAGAGGTGATGCAACAGGTTGCCAGGAAGCTGCTGCCTGCACGTTGGACCAGAAGATTCACCAACGCTCTATGGTGATCCTCGATGCCATGCGCAGGTGGCGCATGCTTTTGCGCATTCTTACGCACAACTGCGCGTGAAATTAATGAGGCCATATTTGTGCGGCTCTAAGCATGGGCAAAAACATATGGCGACAGGTAGGTTAATTGAGTTGTTCTTGCAAAGTTATAGCAAGATTGGATAACAGACACGACTTTTGGAACGGAGATAGTACATGAAAGTAAGCGAGCCGGGGACAAGTGCCACATCAGGAAGCAGCAGCTGCTACGCCGCAGTGAGAACACACTAAAGTCAACGCACATGCGCAGGGCGCAACCCACCTTCGCACCCGCTGTTCCCGAAGCCACAATACTTTCCGTACACCAGCGTGTCCATGGAGTCACATCCCTCCTCGCGGCACTCAGACGAGCACTTCTTTTCTGACTGGACCCCCACAGCGGCGCTCAGTCTATTCTCCGGCGACCGCCGAAGCGTCGCGAGCCAAACGGCGCAGCCCGTCGCGCGACGCCGTTTGGAATCTCCCCCAAGCGCCCAGCGCCGACCTTTCGAGCTATATCCATATTTGCATACGCCTGCGGCCTTGGCGGCCCTGTTGCAGCGAGCTGTGAATTGTTGCATGCCGAGACTGGTTGGTGGCACTGTTGCTACCTTCGGAAGCCTACCTGTGCGAAGTTTTGGATAGGAAGAAGCACGAGTCCCGCGAAAAGCAGCAACGGGCTCAGCGCTGCCATCCGGCGCCGGGAGTCGTGCCCCGGCGTGGTACACGGGAGGCCACGCGGATGGCTCGACGGCGCTGAGTCCCACAGGCCAGATGTTGGTCGCGCTGAAAGTCGGAACCTCTCCAATGTACTGCTTCGCCTTGAGGATTCAGCGGTGCTCCACTTGGCCGGCGCCAGGTGCAGCAAACAATTGGCCGGCGCCAGGTGCAGCAAACAACAGATCTCCGATGGTACTGGAATCGCCTCGTCTGTTTCTTGGAAAATTGTCTAGGTGACTTCTGATACATCAATTGATTTAACGGTGGGTCTTGGTGTCATGATCGCCTGGTGGGCCCAGTCGCACTTCGTGTCATGCGGCCTCCCAACAGACGCTGCTCACCAGTCAGATATGGTTTCCATTATTGCGCACGAGGACCCTATGACATCGATTTGGAGGCGGAGCGCAGAGAGCTGTGCACGGATTTCGAATTCAACTTCGGAATTGCCTAATTATCGAAGCAGTAAAACTCTCCGCTACAGTGTATTCTCAGCCACAAGGGTGTCTATTGCCCAAGCTCTTGATTTGTTCCTTCTCTTGGGCAATTTGTAACACACCACCAGGAAGTCCACTATCTGGGACATTGCCAGCTCATTGAAGACATCAGTTACTATATTACAGCGACCTCGGTTGCCGGTAAGGTTTTAAAGAGCCTTCCCGCTGGCTCACGCTCTCTTGAAGCTTGGGATTATCAATTGTCAAGAAGTGCTCTGCATCAGATCCATCTGCATTTATCCCCAAGAGGCCGGTGCTTTCGGTGAGGGTCAAGGCGCACTATTTCATCAGATGTGTACCTGAATTTGGAGTACAGCGGGGCTCCTTGCCCGCTCAAATTTAGCCGCTTACTCTTAGTGTTGGGATTGGGGCATCGCTTAGCTGAACAAATTGCTGCGTTGCCGTCTGCCTCTCTCGTGTCTCGCCTGGCGCCGGCGGAAGATGACAAGGTGTGTGGTGTAGGATCAAAAGGGAGAGCAGGTTGTATCAGGGTAGGACAGTTTGACGGATCTGGATAAGTGCACGACCCCCCAGAGGCGATGAGCAGACTCGGGGCTCCAAAGCATTAGTTGGTGCTGATGCGTCAGAAGCACGACTGCATATGGGCGCCTGTTCTGCCCGCGGGCAGATCAGAGTGGGGACGGACATCAGGTCCGTCCGACCGTCCGTCCGTCCGTCAGGTCCGTCCGTCCGTCCGTCCGACATCACCTCCGGATGTGCGCGCCGTGCAGTGGGCGGATTGCTGCGTCGGCAGGGACGGCATTTGGTCAATAAGAGTTACGAAGCGTGGTTGTCATGTAGCAAGTTACGACTTGGCCTTGGAACGAGTAATGAGCCCCACATGAAGCGCGAAACAGTGAACTTGCCAAAACTCATCTCAGACGAACACCCACACAGCGTGCGCACGTCTCAAGCTTCCAGTTTTGGCGCAACGAGCAGCAGCTGAACTCATTCAGTGCTTTTCCGGCCTGCCTACCTCACATAACGACCTCCAACAGATCAGTGCTCCTGAAATTTTCAATCAATTCTGCAACAGCCCTCTGGTCACATTGTGCAAGTCTTTCTCAATTTCCACAGCAGCCGGGCGCGGCACGTCTATTATTTGGTCTCGGGCCCCTTTGGTAATTTGGAAGTACCCGCTGACGCTGATGCATCCAAGTGAAAGGCAGTCGCTCTCTCGTGCAGCTCACCTCTCTTAATCCCGCAATTGTGATCACATCCTCCAAATAAGAGCTTGCGACGCCCAGATACAACACAATACTGACAGCCTCAACTGCTCCTTCGCTGCACCCGCTGCTGCCCCTTAGCGACAGCGCTGCAACAGCACCCTGCTTGAATCCCAGCAGCACGCCCCATCAAAATCTGTGAGTGCTTGTTGCCAATCCATCTTCGAGTCGGAATAAAATCCAATCCGGCGAAAGTCCGAAAGTCCAAGAAAATACTCCAAGCATCTCCAATCCCCTGCCCTCAGCCAGGCGCTTCAGGCAGCTTTAATTGAGAACGCGTCGCATTAAGCACTACTCCATACCTCTGTTTGCTTGTGCTGCCCAGCATTGGAACTGCAGGTCAATGTGGCCACAGGGACATTCATTGCTTGTTGGTTCCTTGTTTCGTTGATGGTACAAAGTACACGTGCATGAGAGTGCGTCAAACCCCGTATTGCATCTGCCCCCTCCCCTGACCTCTTCACGTACAAGAACACGCCCGCCTGTCTGGCCTCCGCGTGTCCATAATGACGACCGGGTCTGCGTTGATGTATTGGAATCGGCATTCTCTGCACAACGCAGAACAAATGACCACCAAATCTTGTGCGCTGCACGTGGTCAAGTACAGTCTTGCAGAGTTTTGCATTCCCGCCATGCTGGACATCACAGTGTACTAAGCAAACACCGCCATTGTTGAAAAATCCATTGCATCTTGCGGCCAAAGGGCAAAAGTACTTGCAAAGCTGGAAGTCCGAATATTGACAACGCAGTGTATGAGATGCCTCTTGAGTCCTTCTATGTGCAATACAATATCTATTCAATAGGGGTAATGAATAACTACCACTATCACAACCTACGCAAGCACACGGAAACTTTGCACATCACATGATGCTGTTAATGGCGCACCAACATGGCGTTGGCAACTTGGAGAGCTGAGTAGTTGACAAGATATATATGCATTACATTCAAGTTCTGCACCGTGCTGTTTGCACAAGCGACAGAATCACATTCACTGCCTCATCCGATTTTGTGCGGACTGACACTACATAAGTAGAGTATCGCTTAATAAGGCGCATGTGGCTGCACTGACCCTGATTCGCAGAGGCATCCTGATAGCAGCTCTCCTGTGAACTCGAGGCAGCACATCTTCTCTTTTCGCCCACGGCACTCCCGTATTTCTTCTCCGTCCACAAATGTCTGTACTATCACGGGTGGTGGTGGCAACGGCGGACTCGCATAGGCAACCTGCAAGCGCAGTGTGAACATTCAGCAACAGCCACAAGAGAGTTTTCCAGCTTGTCTACTTCCTTCACGGTATCCAAAATCCACAGGGATACGGCAATGTTTCCACCATGTGATGGTGCTAAGCGTGCTCTAAAAAAGGGGATTGATCAGACTCTTCTGAAAGCAACATACAGAGAAAGAAATCATGCAATGCTGCGGCACAATCTGCGGTTGCGCCGTGGTGCACGTTACAATAAACACAGATCAATTGCGCTGGTACACCGCGCTGAACATGGTAGATGCTGGTTTGCAAGTGTTGCATCTTTCATGTTGGGCACGTGCAACAGATGAAGCTATGCAAAACAACCTGACATGCGTACTGAGCACCTGGCGCACGAGACTCGCTGCAGGTACTTTCCATTTCAAATTTTAGGCAATGAATGACACCCCGGCTAATTTGTCTTCATCTACAGTTCCTATGAGTCCATCCGCCGGACTGCGGACTCCATCCCTCCACCATCATCAGTAGTTACACCAAACGACGTAGCCACCGTCCTTTGGAGGACAACCCGCCACAGATCTGTGGCGAAATTCTAGAATTTCATCATCTCTTTTAGGAGTGGTCGGCCCATGGCTAAAGGGCGCCTGCGTGCCCAGCGATGTTAGCAATGCAAAGGAGGCCGCACCGTTTCAAGCCGTACAAACGATAATTGCTTCAAATATCCATAAGCCCACCAACAATGTAGTTCACCTCCCGATGATCATAGGTTGGGGGTATTTATCACCTGTTGAGTTGGCGCAGGTGGCTCTGCCACAGTGCCCTCAACAACATACTCAACGTCTGGCGTTTGCGTTGCAGGTATGGCTGCGTTCAAGCACACTCTTGTCAGTCAACGGACTCCGCCCGTACTTTTGGAGAGCGGCCATGCACATCCAAACGTTCTAGCGTCAAGGACAGCATGCTTTTTGTAAGGCAAAGTGCTGCTGCAATGTAATTTTAACATTCTGTGCAAATAAAACACCGCCGTTCCCTCAGTTTCGGAGTTCTCTAGGGGGCGCAAGCTGGCCAAGCACCACTCCTTAGGGCTTCTGTTGACTGGCATATGGCGTAGCAGCCATACTTTGGAACAGCAAACTATTGCTGCATGCCGCATGCAACGAACACAAAGGATAATCGCAGTTATTTGCCACAGCCCTAAGTCGACAGCTTGGTATTGCCTAATTCCGGGGCAAGAAACTTTTTGCACACAATACTCGCTGACATGGAACATATTGTTGTAGCTCTGAAGAACGCTTCTGCGACAAAGACGGCCGCGTCTTGATTATTTTTGTGGTCAAATTATGGTTCGTTCTGCAGTTAATGCTGAAGAGCTGCAAATCATTGCATGGGATCTAAAGAAGGAAAAGTTTTGAATAAACACTAAATATTCTATTACAACTTAGATAAATTCATTCCTAAATCTACACAGAGCTGAAAAACTTCACGGAAACATTTCAGTGGTGCTCCGGTGGTAGTTCACGACTCTGAAAGAGAATATCAGAAGGCAAAGTTGAAGTGTAGGTTGAAAAATTCAGACAATGTTACCTCTTCAAGCCATGTCCAAATGCGAGTCTCTGGCGTCCAAATGGTGGCATTGCTGGAAAAGGGATGCTGTGGATGTCACGTGGACTCGTCGCTTAATCTGATACAACATCTGAGCTGTGTGCGTGCTGGCGAAGGTGCCCAGCTTTGCAAATTCGCTGAGTTCTATACACTTCTGGAAGGCTCTTGTTGGGCCACATGTCGTTTAATTACAATATTGACAAAACATAAGAAGTTTTTACTCGACGACCTTATTCTTAAGGTATTGTTAAGTATATTCTTATTTTTAAGTTTTCCAGAAAGAGCCTTGGCTGGTGTGTATATTGCGTCCGTTATTTTCTCATCTCCCAAACGTAAATTTTGCAGGGCTTGTCAAATTTCACACCCACGGAGAGGCATGTATCAGGTCTTTGTGCACCTCTCATCGTCATCAAGTTGCAAGGGGCTTGTTCGCCATGCAATAATTGTAAAAATGAGGTCCATAAATTTACCTTGGACAACGATAAAGGCATATGGTCTCAGAATGCCCCAATCACAACAGTACTCACCAGTGGTGAGCGCTCCTTCAGGTGACCGCTTTCATTGAACCTTACATTACTAACATTTATTGCACAACATCAAATTGGAAATTTCTCAAGATTGAACGTATTTCTGGTACAAACGATACATGCTTCAGGTCCTTCCGACACGGAATTGAGAACTCAGTACTGGATTCCCTTGAGTAGGGACACAGTCCACTGATGCAGACCTGTAAGCTACGGATACGATTGCCACACTTACCGGTTCCATCAACAAGGAACATCACTTCTTGAAGGACTTCCGACGCCTCCTGGCGACCGTCCGAGCCTCTTTTCACAACGTCTAATAGTTCCCGCCCTCCAAGACCAAGCCCAAATGCACGTAATATCGTCTGATCACATAACCACACAGCCACGCAGGGAAACACATCAGGTTCCTGCCCCAGTCGTACCCGGCGCTGGTCATGTGCCAGGCTTGTGGAAAACAGTTCAACATGAAACGATTTGGCCATTCGCTGAATTGGGTCGCATCAGGAATGCATTTAGATTCTTTTCAGGAGGAGTTACCGCCGACAAAGATACCGCAATCATGTGGTTGCGGGACCTCTAGAGTCTGCCATTAGCTTACCTGAAGAATATACCATTTGGAGTGCACTGCATGCCTTCTAAATTCAAATGGGTTCTCTTTTCCAGGACACCAAGAATATGCAAATCAGTGCAAGGGTTATCTTCGCCCCCGAGGCGAGAGAAATTGGCGTTACGATGTATAATAATTGTGCGACAAGATGGGTACAAGAAAGATATTTAATGGCAGGAGCAATGCTTTCTGCTCCGTATTTTGGTTTTCAGAGCGATTTTTTTTCGTTTCTCCGCACAGTAAGGCCAAGATTTTCTTTATTATTTACATTATCTTCTCCGCAAAAGGGACCAAGCTTTACGTGACTATGCGTAAGGGTTTATATTTTTACATTACTGAGTCTTAAACACTGGCAAATCTCACATGAACTATGTTCAGCGCCTCCCGCATCAAATTCGACGTATTCCGACTGGCTCGGTGTGCGCTGCCGGTCGCCTGCCAGTCTCCGAACAGGCCCCCGCCGTCCCGCAAGGCCAACAAATATGGCAAAAGCACACCACTTGGCCAGTGTTTCCGGGAATCGATACTCGGCCAACCCAGTGTTTCGCGGATACCGTAGGACGGCTCTGAGAGTAAAATCTGCCATTTGAGCCCACCTGTGCGATTCCAGGCCTGCTCCTCGACTGGAACAGGCCTTGGATGACGGACTCCGAGTCTCCGTTGCGCACCGTCTCCACAAGGATGCGCGCGGCTTCGTCGATGTTGCCGCTGGCGATGGCCTCGGCCAGCCTCTGCGCCAGGCTCAGCCCGGCGGAAATGAGCCTCAGCCGGCGCCCTCCCAGGGCGGCGGGGAGATCTGGGGGCCGCAACAGGCACCGGGCATCACAAAATGACGACGCGAGGCGGACAGCGGAAAGTTCCCCAACGCGTAGAGCCCGTTCTCCTATTTTGGCGAGACGACCACCACGCTGGGAACCAACTGCCCGGCCCGCCACCGGCACACTTGCGGGTGGCGTTGCGGTCGTCATTTGCACGTGTGAGACCGAGAGATAAGTCCGCGGGCTCCCTCGGTGTCGCAACCAAATCCACGCTCTGCTTCGTCCCGCAGGGGGCGTGGACCAGGACAACGTTGCCAAGCGAAAATCGGCTCCTTGGAAGGGCGCAGGGTCGTGAGCGCGACGCCCGCGTCGATGGGCCCGAGGCCCCACGCCGACTCACCGCCTTCCTCGCCCGATCCGTCCACGCCCGCCCCGCCCGCGAGGGGCGTCTCCAGCGAGGCCATGACCGCCAACAGGGCTGCCGCGGCGCCCATCCGCCATGCCATCATCCCGCGCCGCATGGGCGCCCGCCTCCGCGCGGTCGATTCAATGCGCCGCGTGCCCATGCGCACAGGCGCCGCCTGCTTGCATTCGTGACGATTCGCGCTCCCAGGTGGCCGGCGACCCGGCGGGCAGGCGGCGACCTGCGGCCATTCGTAGGTCGCTGTCCACCGAGGAACGCGGCTCCGCCGGCCGGAGCAGGGGGAAGTTTCTAAGAGCGGCTTGTCGGCTGGGTACATCGTTGCAGGTGTACATGGGCCTTGGGCAAACACACGAATCAGTGCTTGATGCGTGAAATTCATGCGAATGGTCCATGGTGCTGTTTGTTACGGCCAGCGTGCTGAAGAAGGGATGCGACTGCGCGGAGACGTCGTTGACACCGGCCAGTGCATTATGCGTCGGACCACGTGGACATCAGGCTGGCTTACGTGGTTTCTAAGGAGGGTTTTGCTAGTATCCTCGGATGCCGCTTCTCCAGACATTCGATTGTGTCATTGAGTGGTGAGGCGGAGGAGGTGAGTCTCAGGCCGAGACAGTCAGTCTCCAGACCGTGGACCGCGTTTGGATAAATCAATCGAATCTGGCGATCTTCTGTGGAACGAGCCACAGGGATGTCAAATCCCCCACTGCCTCTAATGGACTGGACGGGGGTACTGTGCGCTTTCCACTTTTCCTTTCTATCTTCTTCAATGATTACAGTTTTGATTGGAATCAAGGGCTGCATTAATGCATGAATGCGTTAATATTCATGCAAGTGCGCTGGCGATTCTTGATTGGGGGATATTCGAGCAAATGTACATCACACAACTGGTATCACTGGTAAATTGTTCAACAAAAGGAAGCAAAGACCCCCAGAAGGCTCCCCTCCAAATGCTGCATTGAAGGCAAGTTTCTTTGCAGAAGGAGAACAGACCTTTTTGGCATAGATTCCAAAATGCTTCGCTTCTGGAAGTCATGTAAACAGCAAAAAGGGCTACATTAAGCCACCTGGGGGGTGAAATTTTGGCCCCGAGACATCTCGTATCGTGTGGGTGGAGAATGGTTACCCCGAAATGGTCACTGCATTTTGTGAAACGTGGATACTGATATCTTAAATTGTTGAATTCACAAGCGCACAATACGGCTCATTCCCATTGCACACTTTTTGGCAGATTCTGACTACTAAAATGTTTACAGAGATATGCCAACATCTAGATTCCAAGGAATACGGATCCGTATTGTTCATCATTCACTCCGGAGCGAATGATATGCGGCATAGAGGATGATACGCGTCGCCCATGCGCTACACTTTGGAGAGTCTATCGCCAGGTCCAGGCTTGGTTTTTACGCCGTAAAAACTGATCGTATTTACGTTTTTACGCGTAAAAACAGTTTTTACGTTTTTACGCGTAAAAATGCGTAAAAATACGTAAATACAACGTAAAAACTGTCCGGTGTACATAAGGACAGTACATGCAGACTTGTGGAGTCCGGAGAATGGCAGCCAGATGCCCTGGAAGGGGCAGAACACGAGTTTTTGTTAAACGCCATCATCGCCCTTGCCAAAGGCAAGGTGAACATTGTGCTGCGGGTGCTGGAGATGGCGGATGACTGATCATTGTATGCAACTTTCATCGTGTAATCTGGGTGTTCCTGGGAGCCGTAAAAACGTAAAAATAGCCGTAAAAATAGGTCCTTTTGCAAATTTACGTTTTTACACGTAAAAACGTAAAAGTAAAAACGTAAACGTAAACGTAAAAACCAAGCCTGGCCAGGTCCAAGGCATCTACATGGTAGAAGTAACTCAGTGAGTGGAGTAATACTTTCAGCGCCGGCGGGACTCAAGAGGTGTTTCGCCTGGTCCTCCGAGCACCAAGGCTGGCCAATAAAGCCTGGTCCTCCTAATTTCTGGACTACTTGTCATCGGGCACCCCGGCAAAATGCGGTTCGAATGCTGGGCCAAAGGCGTGATTTGAACGTGCATATTTGTGAGACTTGAGTAATCCTGCAGTGCATGGCACGGCAGTTCACAGCGGGGTACCCCATTCCATGCCATCAGTTGCAGCTTAGAGAGTAGCTTCTGTCGAGAGGCATGCTAGCCATATGTCTGCTGCTTTCAGTGAGTGAAACGCTTCTACCGGCCAATCCAAGCATGCATTTGCATGGAACAGGTAGCCATGCATGGTCCTCTATTCATGATAAAATGCAACCAAGTTTGACCCCTCCCTTGGGCATCACATGCACTGTGCCAGTAGTTGCTTTATCTCAAGACCGGCGATATGTAGCCCTGTGCTGCACGCAGGCATGCTTCAGTGCCCAAACAGCCCCAGTCCCGTCAGCTTCCGGCACATTTTCGCGGGAGCTATTAGCCGTTCGCTATCCCAACGTTGGGGTGTTAAGAAAGGGAACTGCCGTCACCATGTGCCGTTCGGTTGATCAACCGTGGCTGTGGGGGTCCTCCCATGTGACGGCGCAGGATGGATGTGACGTTCGCCGACAACATATCGCGTGAGCGCGACAGTTTGGCCGCCCCGCCAGCAAAGCATCGCGCAGAGTCGCGGTGCCTCCAGCTCATCCCCGCTGTCCAACCATGTCCTGCGCCGCCCTCTCGAGGAGCCGCCGAAGAGCCGCGGAGTGTGCCCCAAGCATCGCCTGGTCTCGGGTCGCGAGAATCGGACTCGTGCGCTGTCAGGCGGGCCGCAGAGGATGGCGCGGGGCGCCGGCGGCAGCATGGGCTCCGTTGCGGGGGTCGCGTTGGTGATGGCGGTCGCAATGCTGGGAAACTTGCACGCAGGTGCGTCCCTGCCTCTGGCTTCTGCGCGCAGCCCCACGCCGCCGCAGCCTGCGTAGTTGTTGTTCTGCGATGGCGCATCTGCGTCGCGTTTCTTCAGACTTGCTTTGTGCGCAGTGCCCTCCTGGGCACCAGAGGTGGATCTGCCTCCAAGTTGCAGCCCGTTGTGGCAGTCCAGAGCGCAAAGGGGCGCTAACTTGGCATTGGGAGGGGGGCCGGCGCCGTGCCATTTTGCCAGGCGACGAGCGTCGCAGCCGCCCGTTGATGTCCGGGCACGGGTACCCGTATTCGACCGGTCGAATACGAGATTCGGGCACCCGGCTTTCCGCGCGAGCGCGGCAGTCGTTCGGCATGCGGGGGTTAGTTTGGGGGCGATAGCCCTGGACTGACGCGGCGGAACGCCGTTGTACAAGATCGGTGTGACCAGGTTTGGATGCGCATGGATCTCTGCCGTTCGGGATTAGTCACCAGGGCGACGAGGGGCGCGTCTCGGAGTCAGAGTACCGTACAGCGCCCTGCTCTCAAAGTGGGGACGTGTGCATAGCGCAACGGTTTTGAGCGGTCAGGTGGGCGACAGTGGAACCTCGCTGCGCTAAGACGGCGGCAAGCTCAGTGCTGGGCTCGGCGAACGC
This sequence comes from Ostreobium quekettii, assembly GCA_905146915.1. Taxonomy (NCBI): domain Eukaryota; kingdom Viridiplantae; phylum Chlorophyta; class Ulvophyceae; order Bryopsidales; family Ostreobiaceae; genus Ostreobium; species Ostreobium quekettii. The sequence goes on from CAJHUC010002739.1 coordinate 25,575, forward strand.
CAAAGCGAGCGCCGGCTTCGAAGCCGGTCACGTAGAAGCCAGGGAATTCACCGGGCACGGTCGGCTGAGGAATTTGTGTTTTCTGCCGTGATGGGCAGCGCGCGGGAGCGACCCACGCCCACGGAGCCTGCTGGCCAGCGCGAGCTCCATCGCCACGGCCATCAGCAATGGCGACACACACACAGCTGCCAAGGCTATCGCAGACGCTCAAGCCAAAGGTGACAGCACGGTAAGCGACCGACCCAGAGACCGCTGTCGACATACATGTCACTCACACCGCAAGGGACGTTGATCGTGTCGCACCGTTGTGTGCATATTTGGTTACTCATTTCCAAAAAAGCGAGTGTCAATAGTGCACTTCAGAACGGAGCCAAATCGCAACGTCTCAACGAGAATTGCTTTGGCATTCCACCAATGCCACTGGCCACCGCAAAGTTTTCTTGTGCGCCACACTGTGAATCTTCAGAAAGTTTGGCTTACCCACGTCCTGGATGCTGCAAGGCCATAGCTGACGCTCTAGCTGAGGCGGCCCAAGGAGGAAACGCCATGGCAGCCGCGGAGGCAATTGCTGAAGCCGTGGATCAACGTGGAGCGGACTCTGATGCCCTCGCGAGGGCCATCGCTCAAGGCTCAGGAGGGACCGAGGAGACCGCAAAGGACGCTCTGACGGATGCAGTCGATGACGGACAAACGGGCGCCCTCGCTGAAGCCATTGCCCGGTCCGCGGGAGGCAGGACAGAGGCCAAAGCGGTGTCCACAGCGGAGGTGCGTTTCCAGCGGCTAAAATACTTGTTGCGCATGTCTCAGGGGTAAGGGAGAAACTGTACTACGGTATTACTTGGAGAGATCTCTGAAACAAAGTAGTAAGGGGATTTAAAAAAAAACAATCAGTCTGATTTGGAATCCAGAAATACGTGATGTGGTGTAAGACAGGTGTCGATTTGCCCTGTGCTGCCCCGCAGGCCGTCAGCCGGTCTCGCAGCGCCATTGTGACGGCGATCAGCACTGCTTTCTCCAACGTCGCGGGAGGTGGCGATGCTGTGTCCGAAGCTGAGGCAGCGGCCACGGCGATCGGGATGGCAATCGCCGAGGCTTATGCCAAAACAGAGGTGAGGGCGAGGCATCAATTTGACCTGTTGGCTCCGCGGCTGAGATACAGGGCGCATGTGCGGCGTTGAGGGGATGCCCGATCCACCCAACAAGGAACCCCTCCTAATTAGATAATAGATAATCTTAATCCTAGTTAACCTTAATCTTAATCCTAATTAGACAATCCTTCGAATTAGAGCCGACGTCCAAATTGCGAACTAAGCGCCAGGTGCAATCAGAAGAGCTCTGGTGTTCGCGTCAGATGCCGTGGTCGCAACGCACAAACTTTCGAATTGCTATCTCCGCTGATGTTCACTGGCAAAAAATGGCATGCTTGCGATGCCAGCTGCGATGCCATTTTGACAGAAAATGACGCCATCAAAGTGATTGCGACGGCATAATAAGTAGCTGGGATGGCATCAATTTGTGTCAAAATGGCATCGCAAGCATGCTGCTTTCTACTAGTGTGTTGTTGGTATTTCCCAGATAATTGATCGGTGCGAACCGATACACACAGTACCATTTGCTCACCCCTTAATGCAATCAGTGACTTATTTACCATTCATTCATTTACATTTACTGCATGCATAGTTTGCACATTGTTAGAAAATTGGCACATGAAGACATTATCCGCCGTAGTGGAAACTGGTGGAGGGATTCGAACGCCACGTTTGCGCATCAGGTCATACTGCAAGTGGACGGGAGGGGTTCCGCGCGAGGAAGGGCAGCGGCAAATTCGAAAGCGGTTGCCTCGGCATCGGCGGAGGTCATCGCGGAGGCCGTCGCCGAGGCCAGCAGCGGCGACTCGCGGGCCGCGGCGACCGCCGACGCGCGAAGCTTGTCGAGAACCATCGCCAGGGCCGCCGCAAGCGCCATGTCCTCGGCGACCCTGTCCGGCGCCGGCAGCGCGCGGGCCGCGCAGGAGAGCATTGCCAGGGGCGTGGCCACGGTCGTCGTGGATGCGCTGGCGCGGGCGCTGGCCTACGTGTCTGGAGGTGGGCGCGTCGCGAGTGCCTCGCAATGCCACGCCAGGCGGCAACGGTGGTGGTGAAGTTTTTGCCTTGGCGTCTGTGGACGCCGCGTTCTGTGAAACCTGTGTGTGCAGCTGTGTGCCCGACGTCGCTTTTGTAAAATCATGTGCCCGTTGGTCCAGTTCTCGGTGAAACCAATCACATGTAGATCGCATGAATCGTTCGTTCGATGTATCAGGGATAGGTGTTCAAGAGTTTCGAGTGCAGTCTAATAATTGTTCGATTCGATTGGACCATCATTGATATTGATTCGACAGTTGGTTAAAGTCATCTCGTTCTATTCAATTTGCCGATCATTAGTATCACCGGTTGTTTGCAAGTCAACTTTCGTCACGGAATCTCGCTTGTACTGCTTTGCACTGGCGTGGCAAATGAAGGCTGTCCTTTGGATCGCACTGTTGCAATGCGTAGGACAGAGGTTCACGCAATTTCAAAGAAATTTCTTGTTTCCAATTTAGCGGTGCAAGCAACGATGAGGTCCTCAGGTATCGGGGATTGTCGGTGCCTATCATTTAAGCACGTATCACACATGTCAGTTGACGCAACAGTTTATTCAACAGATAGCAAACATATTCAATCTAAAATAGAAGTTGGTGCATATTCGCCATCCGAGGCATGATGTGCATTTGTTGGCATATGCCCTGCAGACTCTGCCAGCTCTGAGTCCGCTGCGGCTGTGACGTTAACTGCATCGGATACAAGCACTGAAGCGGGCGCTGCGGGGGACGCGACCGTGAGCGGAATAGGCGATGCGGATGCCTCCGGGAGCGCTTCATCGGCGTCTGAGCCCATTTGCTCCTCCAGCGCCAGGAAGTGCTGCATGTCGCGGCTCACGTCGTTAGATGCTGACAGCTGCGGCTGT
>CAJHUC010002741.1:0-18044 GCA_905146915.1 Ostreobium quekettii
ATGACGACCCCGCCCTCGATTTGTCGTGGGGCCTCGAAGGGGTCTCTGTGTCCCCAGGGGACCACCCCCAGCGGCCCGAGACGGTCGTTAGGCGGGTTTGAACTGTGACGGATGAGGTCACCTTCCGTTGGGCTTAGTTGCCGAGGGGTTGTGGGGTAGTGGGGTAGTGGACAGGGACAATAGGACGTCGGCGGGCATACGGGTCCTTGGGGTGTTTTTTGTTTGAACGTTTTTGTAACTTTTTGTTGTTTGAACATTTTTGTAACTTTTTGTTACTTCTGGCCTTGTGTGCGGTGGTTTCTGAACTTGCATTGTACCTTCATAATGTCCTTGAGCACTGTAAGGAAAAAAGGGAGTCCTGGCCCTGCGGCAGGTCGGAACGGCAGTCATTTAGAAGATGGGTGCAGTGGGAAGGTAGTCAAGGTAGTAGTGAGGGCTTTGGGACAGGAATTAGGACGGGCTTGGGGTGACTTCGCGCTAGTATGGCTTTGCGGACAGGAATAGGGAGGGCTAAGGGAGACTACGGGGTAGAGCATGCGGGTGGAAGTGGGACAGGCTGGCAAAGGGTAGTTGGGATGCTGGGTTTCAATGGGAAGTGCAAGGGAAAGCAGTACAGACAGAAAAGGAGCCAGCAAGGGTGCAAGTAAAAACGAACGAGGAACTTGTACTATAAATGGATGCTCTTATGTGTAAGAATGCCCCTCTGCGCCCGACGCCCTGCGGCGGATGGCACTGGCTCAAAGTGTTCTGAGTGTGCGTGAGCTCTGCAACGAACGAGCAAAGCGTTGGTCCATCGCGCGTGATCCCCGCTACCTTGCATAAACAAGGACTTACAGCACGAACAAAATGGTGGCCATCTCCCACGTGCAGGCCGTCCAATTGCGTATGCTATCTCCATATTGCGGTTCCTCCATCGCGGAACCGCACTGTCCCCAAAATGCCTCCAAACCTCTTATATGTCCCTTGTATCCCAAGCCAACCTAATGTGTACTATATTGCAGAATTGTCAAAGCACAACTCATACGATATTGGTAGGATGTCAAAGTCAGCAAATACACGTTTGAACCCCATTTTTCACCACATGTTATGGGACATTTTGAACGGAAGGAAGTTTAATCTCCTGGGCCCGCCGCGAAATGGCCGCAACCTTGTCCGGAGGGACCTGAAATTGGCACTGATTGGTGTCGATCAAGATCCCCAGATGCTTCTTGCATTGGACCGGCTCCCATTGACACTTGGACTCCTTAAAAGCGAGGCCAAGAGTGGCGAAAACCCGGCGGACCAAACTGGACCATTGGGTGAGCCACTGAGGATCCGACATGGCAGCAATGAAATCATCCAAATAGGCCAAAATCAGCGCGGGAAGCTCCCGCGAGTACTGGAGATAGTACTGGAGAATGGAATCCTCCCCCGCTAATCGACCAAAACGAAAACGAGTGGCTTTGGAGGACAAAATTTGGGGTCATACCACCTACTAACATGAAATAAAGAGGGCCAAATAAAAAGAGCCTTAAAATCTCCACAAATTGAAGAAAATGCTCTTGATCCGCTCTCATCCGAATATGATGATAAGCGTTTTTGATGTCGAATCCCACCAAGTAATCATGCTTCTTCAGCAGAAATCCAAAATCGCGCAGTTTTTCATAACGAAGACCAACCTTCTTGAGATGGCGATTGATTCGCCGAAGATCGATGATGAGCCGGTATTTGGTCTTGCCATTCTCCGCCGGCTTGGCCACCAAGAAAGCGCGCGAAATCCGGGCGTCGGAAGAGGGGTTGGTCCGGACGATCGCCCCCGTCTCGAGGTACTCGTCCCGCAGTTCCCGCCATGCTCGCTATTCCTCCGGGGTCGTCAAGGGGTATTCGCCCTGATCGAAGGGGGCCGGAGGGCCTATCGGGCCCCATTGAAGGGGGGCTCCGGTGTGGATCCATTGCAAGACTCGCGAAGGCGCCCCGATGCGGCGCCACCCGGAGAGACGGCCCCGAAGACGAGCGTACGGAGGGTCCTCTAGGCGGCGGGTTTGGGGGGCTGGGCCGGAGCGTTGGGGCCCGCCTGCGGCTTGGAACTCTTGCCCTTGAAGTGGCGAGCGTTGGAGGTGGACGCGCCCGCAGGATTGGGAGCCGGAGCGGCGCGATCGAGGTTGGCCTGGTTCTTGGCGGCAGCCGACTTGGTCGCCAACTTCAACTGCTGATTGAGGACCTCCTTGCGGATGTGCTCCAGCGGCTCGTCGATCAAAGGATCCCAGAAGCGGCGATGAACGGCGCCCAGCCGAACGTTGGTCTGGAGCGCGCGCCACAACCCGTCGAGGGACGTCCCCTTGTGCTCCCCGTGCACTTGTTGGAGACGGATTAGGCTCTGCAATCTTGTCGTAATCGTCACCTGGGCATGGAGGTACGGCAAGAGGGCGTCCCGAAAGATGGGCGGGAATTCCTGGTGCGCCGCGAAGTCGATCAAGGCGGCCGTGAGGTCGAAGAGCCACGCGACGTAGGGCGCCCAGTTCTGGTACTCTTGGAAGTAGCCGGAGTTGGTCCCCAGCGCCTGCGCGAGCTGTGCGCCTTCGGAAGTCCGCCTCACGTCGAACCACTCGGGAAAACGGACCCCCGGAGGTCGGACCACCGGGTTGGTGACTGACCGCGGAAGGAGACGGGGGTCCGGTAGCCAGACGGTGTTGAGAGAAGCCGTAGGCGGACCGTCGTTGAACCGGACGGCTTGGTCTTGAAGCCACTACTCCGCAGGTGTCCGGTTCATAGAAAGAACTCGGCCAAGACGGCTGGGGAGGGCAAGGCACTCGGTGCCTTCGGGTTGTGCCAACAAGTGGCGCGAAGCGAAACAAGATAGGAGGGGGACCGAGGAGAGAGCCTAAATAGCCGCCCCCGCTCAGCCCCGCCAAAACCCGCCAAGTCCAAGCCGCCAAAAAGGGCGGACCCTTGGACACTCCGTACTTTGACTGACCCAAGGTACTAGGAAGGGCCAGAAACCCGTTTGAATACGATTGCGCCTGATTCGAAACTCGGCGCAACCCACCCAACGTCGTCCTGGGTGGAAATCTATTAACAAGATAGTTAATGTCATTTACAGCCGAGGCAAAGGGACAACAGGAGTTCTGTCCCTTGTGTTCAATCTGTTCATCTACATCCTTAATGCAATTCCTAGTGCCTTACCATCGCTTCATGCATTCAGTTGTTAATAAACCTCAACCAATCGTAGACGAGAACTAAGTTACAACAGCGGTGACAGGAATTATGTGCGCTGTTCAAACCATGCCCGGCGTCATCCACTAAACGAAGGCATGATCGTCGGAGTTAACATAAATGAAAGCCAAAAACTCGGGCTCGGTTGTTGATGACCACCGCGTTCCAAGATGAGGGTGGCAAATCCCTTTGTACGCGCAGCAGTATGGGACTGACATGCCTTCAAACCACCCTTCGGGTACGCGCTCTCACCTCCACCCTAAAGGTGAGTCGACGTGCCCTGTCAAAACTCGGTCAAACACATCAGGCGACGTCCAGGTCGCCGTTTACCCACTCCATGCTTTCAATAGTTTATCTACCCTTTGTCCTCCCACCACCATTCTCCTTACCAAAGGGTTGGTGGCAACACGCCCATTACAGCAGAATAACTGGCGCTCGCCACTCTCCAACTAACCTGTGATCGTTTGGTAATGCCCATTTCCCGTTCACCTACAATGGTCCTCACGCCTCATCATGATTGGTGCCCGCCAAGACCATCAAAGCACACCGGTTCCAACACCCAACACCCACGTAGTTTGACATTCTCCATCATTCCCACCATAGGCTCCGAGTGAGGGAAAACGCGCGTCATTCAGCGACCCGAGAGACCGACTCATGCTGTTACATGAGGTCCACAGTAACTACTCTAGACTGCTGAATCCAATGTTCCCGCCGGCGAGTCCAGGCGACCGTCAGACAGATCACAAATCTTTGCATCGCCAGGACTTGGAATCTTCAGCCCCTGCCCAACTGGGGTGGACAACGCCGTATTTTTATCTGGCGGGCACGACATGCCATGCCCGCCTCTCATGACGAACTCACGCGTCCACTCAACCAAAATGTCCGTCTGCCATTCCCCCTCACATCTCACCCAGCGTCACTAGCATCGACTCATCACTTCGCGCCCTGCAACGCATCGCCCTGCACCCTGCGGCACATCACTCTGCACTGCGTGCTTCATCATGCTGCACCCCGTGCTTCATCATGTTGCAGCCCACGGTTCGCCCGCTTCCTCCGTGCCATCGGCCCATCAAAACCCACGCCTTTGTCATCCTCACATGATGCCCCAAAACCGCTTCTCCATCAGCCCCCGGGGTGCCGGCGATTGCCGTGATGGCCCTGAGCGCCATCCTTAGTAATGCCCTCGAAAAGTCAGCAACAAGATTGGGTTCTGCATATCGAGGCCATCTTGACAGCGAGTGTACCATTGCAATCCGAGAGCGGGCAAGGGCCAGGATGGGGATTTCTGGGCAGGATGCATGTATGCAAAAAAATCGATTGCAAGTGCAAGGGATTCAGTAGCCTTTTGTTCGCGCAGCTGTATAATGACCACCGTTTCACTGGGTGAGTCACTTATGATTCAGCTGGCGAGGGACTCGCACCTGACACGCATGTTGATTGTGTGGGATGGTCCGTCCGAGTATACCACCAACGGGTAGAAAAGGAAAAAAGGCAAAAACAGGAACAAAAATTGGTTGAATGCTTGCGTTTTGGTAATCATCTGGAAATTGGGATGGTGTTGCAGCAACGTTGATGGGCCTTGATGGTTATGGTACCGCTGGGAGACAGTGACACGGGTTCCTATTGGGCGACGTTGACGCAAGACGTGCATATCAACGATGCGGCAACACCACCATTGCTGCAACGTTGCTGTCAAGCACTATTGCCGATGTTTTGTTGCAACGTTGCTGTGATGGGTGTTGCTGCAACGTTGCTGTGATGCGTGTTGCTGCAACGTTGCTGTGATGCGTGTTGCTGCAACGTTGCTGTGATGCGTGTTGCTGCAACGTTGCTGTGATGCGTGTTGCTGCAACATTGGCCCACACTGGGTCGATGCAACGCTGCTGGACGGCAGCTTGCAGGAATGCTGCTTTGACACGACTTGTTGCAAGGTTGATCATTACATGCAATGTCCATACCACATGCCCAAACCACATACATTTCCTGAACACACCCCCACTAGAGCCCTACATTCATGTGTTTATGAATGTCACAGGTCGTGCACCGCTATGCTAACAAACCCACAATACTAGCAAACTGCTTTGCAGCTGAACCATCATGCAACGAAGAACAAACCCACTACACTAACACACTGCTTCCCGCCGAACCAAGATGCAATGTCGCCAAGAAGGCACGCAGCCATTGTCAGAGTGAACTGATATCGAAGACTGCACCCAGCGATCCTATTGTTGGCATCAATGGCATGGGCTGGTGTGCGCAAAACATCAATCCTTGCAGATGTCCAGCTGACCTGACCCTCTGCCGCAACACACGATCATTAGTCTCCTCAAACTCTAATTCTTCTCTCGGCAACATCCAAGCAACCACACTGTTCTGACAGAAACGGAGTTGGTGAGCCCGCAGACCGGATCCCACAAAACGACACACACAGCAGTGGGACCGAACATGAGCAGCACAATAGATGCAGTTGCAGCCTTGCATGTTGCATTTTTGCACACTGGTCAAGCAAAAGCAGCTTTTCTAACACCACCAATCGTCTCCATTAGGCCCCTGCCATAGCTCAGAGGCAAATAAGTCCTGCATTAGCCAGCTGCCAGAAGGCAGGTCCCCTCAAGGCATTGGCCAATCCATAAAAGGCAGATTCATGATGCAAACTGTTGTCACATGTCTCCAGGGGCTCAGCCACAACCTGCAGCAACAGGAGTGACAGGTACTGCAGGATTACTGTATATGTCTATTACAGCCAAATAGCAAACATCACAATCTTAGTCCCACGATGATGATGATGTGTGACAATGCTAATGCAGATACCTGGTGCCTCCAGCTGTGGATCGCCAAGATGCTCCTGGCAACTAGGTAGACTCCCCCTGGCCGATACTTAGCTCCCATGCAGACAGGCACAAGGGACGCATGCCAGTCATTGGCCTTAAGCACAATGTCCTCGCCATATGTGTTGTCAGCGATGGGAGGCTGCAGCCATGCTTCAAGGGCTGCTAGGCACAGCAGCATATACCAAAACTGCAGGGCACAAATGCATGCACCTGTTGTCAACAAACATTTCGAATTCTTCATCCTGAAGGTCAACACGGCGGACAGAAGGGGGGCAGGGGCAGAGAGCATGGCATGTTGCTCATGTGCAGCTCGCAGACGAGCTGGTCTGCAGCTGATGGACCATAATGCACAAGTTGCCACTCAGCAACAGCCCATCACAGGTTACAACAAGCATTCCGCTGGGTGAGCTTTCTCTTGCCAAGAAACAGGTTCCGCGCAGCAGTCTCAACAGTGAAGCTGTGAGATTTGCAGCCCTGGATCGACCCAGCAGAGGAATACCTGATTGTCACCATAGATTCCATAGGAATCCAAATAGATTCCTTCTGGCCTCTTGTGCGATGGGCGATTTACAAGCACCCAGGCCACCCCTTGCATTGGTGCAAGTATTAGTGCACAATGTTCCCATCAAGTCAACATCCATCTGCAATCGCCGACACCGGTGCACCTGTCAGCATGAGTGCAGTCCACACACCAAGATGTGCTCACATATAACAGCATTTCCCTTCTTGCTTTTATGGATACTCCAGTGGTACTACCCCTTAAACAGTCGTCAAAGACATGGTGGGTTCGCAATGTCAGCAAATGTGCCTCATTGCCTGCCATGCGCTTGTTGCTAGCAAGGTTCCAATTGTGCTGATCTGCATCGACATATTTCAACCCTTAAGCACACTTGGACACTTAAAAGGGGCAGTGACACATTTGGTGGCAGCGGCAGCAGCAGTGGTGGCAGCGGCGGCAGCGGCGGCGGCAAGAGCGGCAGCGGGGACGGGGGCGGGGGCGGGGGCGGCGGTGCTCGCGTCCAGCGTCTCAAATTCCAAACAACGTAGAGCTCAGCTGGTTCAGCACGCGACAGCACCATGCCCACTCCCACGATAGGCGCCGCGCACGGTCCAGGACGCATGCTCCTGTTGTTGAGGACGGGGGGGGGGCGCCGCCGCCACTCACAACCACAAGTCACATCTGGTGTCCTCACCTCGCGGTAACCCCGGTGCCAGCGCCCATGCCGCGCACACTCTCAGAGCACATCACCGCCGCCGCCGCCGCCGCCGCCGCCGCCACCGCCGCCAACGCTGTGGGACCGCCGCCTTTCGAGGCGAAAACATTGCCTACACGGGGGAGGGGCGGAGAGCAGCTGGTGGCGGAGTGGCGTCGGCGTCAGGGCTCGAAATCTTTGAATCCACGCCAGGAGGGCACCCAGCTACAATCTCCATGAAAACTGACGTCAGCCCCCCCCCCCCCCCCCCCCCCCCCAAATCGCGCACCGCACCGATGTACGGCCGCCACCTCCAGTCCGAAAAACGCCCAAGCCATGGGCCCCTGCGAGCCCACGTGCTGTACCAGCCCAAGAACGAAGGCAGCACGGGCTGCCTGGAGCAGCCGAGGATCCTTCCTGCCTCTAGCACACCTCTTCACTGACTTACAAGGGGAGCCCCAGTGTCTCCACTGGCATCGGCAGCCGCCCATTCAAATGCGTTGCGCACAGGCCCACACTGCGCGCCAATGGCTGTGGCTTGCCATGGCGCAACCCCACGGTCCATGCCCGCCTGCACTGGAGATCGCCTAGCGGGGGCGATCCTCGCCGGTTCCCGATCTGGCCCAGCCCACCCACTCCCCGTTTGGGCAAGCCCAGCAACTTGTGAATTGCAAAAACGCCGAGTGTGCCGCTGCACTCTGCGCTGCCCTCAGCCATTCCCAGCCCACCCGCACGCCCAGCATCCCCACGCACCTCCTGCCCCGCCATGCACGCATGTCGTGTGTGTTGGGGCGGACGTCCGAGGCCGAAAATCGAACAGCTACAACTTAATTCGTATCTCACCCAGCAGTCCTCGCCACTGTGTCCGTGAAGCGAACACTCGAGCCCTTGTGCCAGCACCAAGAGCGGGGGGTCTTCCAGCAGAGAAGAAAGAGTGGGGTTTTCCGTCAACGTTGTTGCACCTTTCAGAAACACGCATCGTGTCAACGTTGCTGGCAACCCAGGGTTCCAGAAACATTGATAACAACTGATCGTCTGCATGTTGACGCAACTTTGATGTGGGAGGTCTCACAGGAACGCTGATGGCAACCTCACCGTTGTTGCAACATTGCCAGGGAGGTGTTCCAGCAGCGTTGACGAGCGAGAGCGTTGCTGGCACGCTGATGCGTAGGCCCTGCATCAACGCTGAATACGATTGACGCAAGGTCACATTACCATCAAGGCCCGTCAACGTTGCTGTAACTCCATCCCAATTTCCGGATGATATAGCAAGCTGGACATGAGAATTGAGAGGAGTCTTTGCCTCAAGGGGAGCTTGGTGACGGCTGAGCGAAACCCTATGCAGCAAGAATATTTCAGTGAACGCTGTCTCAACAGCATTGACCGCGGCTCTAAGTTTCTGGTGGGGCTATGTGTCCTGAATAAGGATACTGCCCAGTTTGGGCGTGTGTCCAGCCTCAAAGCCAAACGCCCTAGGCTAAGAGGTTGCTGGCCTGAAAAAGGCTGAAAAGAAACCATGCACGACCGAAAGCTTGAGACCACACCTGATGGCTCTTTCCAGGGTGGACTACCTCTTGCTAAGGCTGCATGTGTTTGCTTATTCATCAGTCACTCACAGCTGAAAGTATGCTGTGGAAAAAGCACACGTGCTGGCTGTGCTGCCAGCCATTTCATCACGTCACTTGGGTCCAGATTCAATCCCACGTGCTGATGTCCCTTTCCAGCTATGGGGAGAGTCTGATTTACCGGTCACAGAACTGTGTTCTGGGCAGCACTGTTCAGACGTTTGGGCCCCAGGAAACATGCTGGGATGTATCTTTCCTTAGCATGGGGTTGTGTTGGTGTGTCGCCCAACCTTCTAACTCGTCGGTGGCCCCAGACGCTGAGGTCATTATGGTGCTCTGAATGTCGCTGAATAAGTGACGGAGAGGAGAAAAATGTGGGAGTGTCACAAGTGACAAAGAAAAGGAAAACCCCCTGAACAAGGAGTTTTGGACCAGTTGGAGCGTTTATGACTGGTATGTGAGTGCGTGAGATTGTGCCCCGCTGGCTGATGTCTCTTTCCAGCCACAGGGTCACACAGCTGTGCATTCGTGGGGCTGTGCCCCTGGTCGACCATTTTACTGGCATGCGCCTTAAGGAGCATGCCGGGATTTCTCTTTCCCCGGCATGGCACTGAGCTGATGTGTCTTTCCAGCTCGTGCATCCTTTTGGTGTCTGTGACCTGATGCAAGTTGTATTTTGCCACTGAGAAAGTGGCTGGAATCTGCTTGCCACTTTGAAAATGGTGCTGCCATTGGTGCAACTGGTGCAACATTGGTTGGTGCATACCACTGAAAAAGTGGTTGTATGTGGTGCCACTGAGAAAGTGGTGCTGCCTTGAAATTGGGCTGTAATGGTTTGTGTTTACTACTGAAAAATTGGGTATATCCGGCTGCCATTGGAAAAGTGGTGCTGCCGTTGAAACTGGGCGGAAATAGTTTGTGTTTGCCACTGAAAAAGTGGTGCTGCTCCTGAAAAAGGAGCTGCAAGATTGTGAGTGGCTGCAGGATTCGTTTCTGAAGAAGAAATGGAAGTCCAGAATCTGTTTGAGGAAACATGCTGAAAAGGCATGTTTGGCACTTGATTACAATGGGTGCATAGCTGAATCCCTGAAAAAGGGATGTGTACAATAATCCAACAGCTCCTGAAAAAGGAGCTGTGAGAGTGTGAGATGTTGTGGGAGTTTCTGGAGAAGAAGCTGGATTCCCTGAATTGATGTTGAGGTTGGTTTGAGGAAAAACATGCTGAAAATATATGCATGTATTGTATTTGGTTGAAAATGGTGCATGTTTGGTCCCTGAAAAAGGGGCTTGCACACTGCCAAACAGCTCCTGAAAAAGAAGCTGGTTCACCTCATCAAGGAGGGGTGTACTTTGGCGCAGCACTGAAAAAGTGCTGTAGTCTAGAATTATTGCGTTTTATTTCGGGGGGTAGTACTTCGTGTACTCGATGTCCCGGTGTGCCGTATGGCGGACCGGCAGGGGAGTGACTGGGCGGCAGTCGCACCAGCACGAGGCGCAGCCCCGTGGGCACACCGAGGGCCTCCCCCCTCGCTCGAGGGAGGCGCGCAGGCCTGGAGGCGGGTGCGGCGCATGACAGAAAGGGGCGCGCGTGAGGCGCAAGCGGCTGCGAACCATCAGCGCGGCGGGAGCGGTGGAGGCCCGGCGGGTTTGGAGGCGGCCATGGAGGCCACGCATGTGGCATTGCGTGGCCTGAATGGCCGCGCTTGCAAGATGCAGCGGCAGGGCGCCTCGGCTGCCCATTGACAACGCAGAGATGCGCGCGATAGTGCCGCCGGGGAGGTGGGCCGGGGCGGCGCATTCTAGGGCGCCGGCACGAGATGGCGCAGGCTTCGGCGAGGATGACGCCGCGCCGGGTGGTTCTTCGGGCGCTTAGAGCGTGGTGGAATGCAGCACGCCGGATTCGAACGGCGGGGACGGGCTGATGGTGGACGCCCGCAGTGATGCGGTGGGCGAAGGTGGGTGTTGGCACGATGGCGAGGAGGCCGACAGGGCCGGAGAGGCCACCGCGACCGGCGCGATCGGTTCCAGATGGGCGGAGGTGGAGGGGCCCCTTGTGAAAGAGGAGCCCGCGGAATTCTGAGCCGGCACGGCGGCCGGCGAGCGGGTGGCGAAGCGGGCGAGGGAAGCTGGAGCCGGGGGTGCACCCCCGGGCGGGGGGGCGGTCCGACGAGCCTGATTGTCATGTGAGCGCAGGGTTGATGTGATGGGTGGAGTACTGTACTGTGAAAAAGGGAACGGAAGGGTCGTGAGGTGGTACTATGGGCTGGACAGCCACATGTGAAGGGGCAAGTGGAACTCTTTTGGGTGGACCGCCGAGGAAGGAAAAGAGGTGGTTGTGTGGCAGTGAGGGACACTCTGTTTTTGCTTGCCGTGGTTGGACGTGCATGCCGAACGCTCTAAAAGCCCCAACGAGGGAACTATGCCGCCAACGCAACCTGGCTGTGCGGTCACCGTATGGGTGACGAGGTGATGCGACAGGCCAACTGTCAACGCGCTAGCGCATGAGCCGTGCTGAGGTTCGGCGGGCGTTGTGCTGTGTCGTATCGTGTCGTTCCTATAGTGCTTGTGTGGGTGTGGTCTCGTGGGGGTGAACTTGGGAGTGTGAGTGCAAGTGTGGAGTGTGTCAGGGGGTAGGGAGTTATGCCCCCTATCCTGACTGGGTTTCCTTGCTACCTATGGCTAATGGGTGAACAAACCCCTAGCACATCTGTACTGATCGAGTAGCCATCTGGTAGCCATCTGTTTTAGAATCCATGGCCTATTGTATTCTGTGAGTGGAAATCTGCTCATTGTAGATTGTTGATTGGCAAAGTGAAAGTGGAGCTGAAGCAGCTTAATCGGTTGTGATCTTGTGAAATAATTACAAGGCCGGATATCCACGCGCGCTGCGCACCCGCGGTCCTCTGATTAACCCGACGGCGTGGCATTGCACTGTTGGGCTGGCTACATACATGGTGTTTGAGATGTTGAAAGGGAGCTGAATGGAAATGAGCTGCAAAATGAGTTGCACATGTTCAATGGCAGTGCAATGCAATCAATTGAACTTTGTTTTGTAAGATGAAGTTAAGGACACCAATCAGTGTGGGAATTGTTGCAATAATCGATGCACGAACTCGTGCACCGCTTAATGGACCCTTTGATGCAGTGATTGTTGCACTGATCTATGCATGAATCAGTGCACCAATCTGTGCAACAATTAATGGAGCAGTCAGTGTATTGCCTGATGTGCCAAACGATGCATCAATCGGTGCACGAATCAGTGCACGAATGGATGCACCAACCAGTGCAGCAATCGTTACTGTGACAGTTGCGCCAGTCGGCGTGGCAATCATGGTAGCATTTGAGCCATGGAGGAAGGCGCGATCTGTGATAAGAATTAGAAGTAGGATCAATAATCAGCATAGCATTTGATGCGATGATTTGTGCACCAATCCGTGCAGGGTTCTGTGTACAATAAAAGGTGAATCAGTGCAGAAACGCGTGTGCCAGTTGGTGCACTAATCTATCCATCAATCACAGCGGTTGGATCAGTAATCAGCACAGCATTTGATGCGATGATTCGCGCACCAATCGGTGTAGCGTTCTGTCTACCAATAAATGGTGAATCAGTTCAGAACTGCGTGTGCAAATTGATGCACTAATCTGTGCAAATTGATGCACTAATATGTTAGAATCAACCGGCACAAACTGGCAGGAACGTTAGAGGCAGGCAGCCCGCAAAACAGTGTTGTGGTGCAACACTATGGGCTGCCATACCTGCCACGCAACGTTTGATGCTTGGGGTGTGCATCAACTTTACAACAGCACATGTTAACATGTTGGCAACGTTGCCAACTGGATATTGTTTCAGGAATCCCACACGGCTGTTTAGCAGTGAAGCTATCACAACCTCAAAAGCATCTTTCACGCAGATGCACAAGGCGATCGAAGCAAGTCTGAATAGTAACTGGCATAACACATTGCAAGCATGGTGATTAGACGCAAGGAATGTTGAACAACTTGAAATGTAAAGTTCCCGCCAGCAGGACGAGACACAAAAAAGTGCGCAGATGTGTCTCTCGGCTGCCACATATTTCGTGCAGTGTTTGTCAATAACAAAAAGCCCAAGGCCGGTGGGGCATTTCTGGCAACTATCCAGGACTCGTGGCCTTGCAGGGAAACGGGGCTTCGAGTTGGGTGCCACTATGTCATGGTAACTGGCAATGGAGAAATGCGCGGGGCATTGAGAACTGCGGGTGCCCACACCTGCGCACACGGGAAGTCGGCTGGCGGCTCCAAAGCCCCTGCACTCTGTCATCCCAGGAGCAAAGGCAGCGTTCGCTGCCTGGATCGGTGGAGGATCGCGCTTGCCTGCCGCTCCAATGGCTGACATTCTAGGGGGCCCGAGCTGGGACCGGCATCCATGGTGCTCTTTGTGAGAAAGGGGCGCTGCGACCCTCGAAGTCAATCCAGTCAATTCACTAAGGCAAAGGGAAGCGCAACTCTCTTGCAAAACACCGCCTTGGGCCAGGGCGGCAAGGTTGGGAAACGTTTTGGCGGGGCTTGCAGCACCCACAAGTAGACACGCAAGATCTTGGAAAGGAGTGGAGAAAGGGCCTCGCGTGAGTGCGATTCACACGTGTTTGCCAAAGCAACCAGCACCCCCAATGGCAGGGATCGCTCAGGCTGCGCAGGTCTGCGATCCGCGTCAATTTTGGCAAGGTTTGTCTGGCTGATTGTGAAACCAAAGCAAGCTGCGCGAATTGATGTTTGAGCAGTTTGGCGGCGACCAGAAAGTTAGCAAGTTCGCGGTGATTCCACAGAAGTTGGGGCCAGGCGCGTGCGTGAGATGGCAGCGAATTTGTGGGGTGGGTGGGAGTGCGGGTAGGCTGGCGACGGTTGAATGTCAGTAGAGATTGTCGCGGCACACTTGCAGATTGCATGCACTTTGCAAGTCGGTGGCCATGCCCAATGGGCCCCTGAGTGGGCAGGGCCGAATGGGAGCCAGTTGGAGTCCTTCCCACCAGGTGCCCTCTTATGCAGGCGGGCGGGATCTTATTTCTGTTGGTTATTTTTCTGTTTGTCATGGAGGGGGATTCTCGTTGCATGTCAACATTCATTCTGCTTTCCGTTCAACGCGTTTTTTTTCTTGGACGTTTTTTCATCCGTGTTGATATGGCACACGAGCGAGCGCCCAGGAGCGAGCGCCCACGAGCAGCGCGTTGGTGCGCTTGCCACCCTGGGGGGGGCGAGGGCGAGGCCCAAGGCGGGGCAGCCCAGGCGCTGGCTACCAGCGCCTTCGTTGCCCTTCGATTGACCGTCGGTTGACCGCCGATTGGCGGGCGCCGTAGCAGGTGATCGCCGCAGCGTGGCCGGCCAGCGTCGCCTGCTTTGTTGGCCGGGTTTGGCGCCCATCGCCGTTGGATCGTCGGTCAATCGGAGACTACGGCTGGGCAGGCAGTGTGGGGGATTGAGCAGCATACGAGCAGCCAAGTTTGGACAGCATCCCGCCGCTCACACCTTCCCGGATCGGCAGCGGGCGCTGGCGGGAGCAACCGAATCCTCCCCCGTTGGTGGCCAGGCTGGCCGGCCGCGAGCTGCAGAAGAGTTGCACGGATTGGTGCCTCGCGGCCGCCGATTCGCGCCAGCCGCGATGGCCTAGAATGGCCTCAAACAGGCGGCGCGAATGGGCGCCCGCGAGGCGCCAGAGGCCCCCTGAATTGGCGCCTTGCGGGTGGCCAATCACGCTAGCCGTGGGGGCGTCGAATGCCCCTTGCCGGTGGCGCAGGTGGCCACCCGCTAGCCACGGAAAAGTTAAACGGATCGGCGCCTCGCGGCTGCCGATTCGCGCCAGCCGCGGTGGCCTAGAATGGCCTCAAACCATCGGCGCCAGTGGGCACTCGCGAGGCGCGAGAAGAATTGCCCGATTGGCGCCTTGCGGGCGCCCATTCCTGCCTCCCGCGTTCGGCTGGAATGGGCCCCGCTGGCCGCACAAATGGGCGCTCGCGAGGCGCAAGAGGCGCGGGAGGATGGGCGCCTCGCGGGCGTGCATTCGGGCCACCTACAATCGGCTTGAATGGGTGCCCGCGAGGCACGAGATGCACCTCACAATCTGCACGTTGCCAGCGCCCAATCACACCGCCCGCCCCGCCTTGAAACGGGCCCTGCCAGTTGCACGAATGGGGGCCCGCAAGGCGCAAGGTGCACGGAGGTTTTCGCGCCTCATGGGTAGGCATTCGTGCCAAGCCCCAGTCGCGTGGAATGGGCTCCGCTGGTGGCGCGATTGGGCGCCCACGAACTGAGAATCGCCTAGGGAATCGCGCCTCGGAGGCACCCAGTCCCACTGCCCGCGCTATCCTACAACGGCGTCCGGCCGTGGCGGGAATGCGTGGCCGTGAAGCGCAGGAGCCGTGCCTTGATTCACCCCTCGTGGGCGCCCATTCCCGCCACTCACGGTGGCCCAGAACGGCCTCCACCGGTGACACGAGTGGGGTCCCGTGGGGTGCGACTTGTGCCACGGCATTGGCACTGATGGGCGCCCATTCCCGCCTCCCGCGGTGGCCTGGAACGGCCTGCGTGGGTGGTGGGAATGGGCACCCACAAGCCGCGAGAGGCGCCAAGTGATACGCGGGCATGGTCGCCCACGGGGCGCAAGCCGCATGGTCTGATTGGCACCTCATAGGCGCCCAATCCTGCCACGCGAACCTCTTTGGAATGGCCCCTTGGTGTAGCGTGAACGGGCGGCGGCGAGTTGCGAGGGGGGCCGAGTCATTTGCCCTTCCTGGGCGCCCATTCCCACTGCCCACCACCACGCTGGCCACTCCCCGCTCCGCTGGCGACTCGCCGCTCCGCTCTATGCCGTCCTGTTCAAGCGCAGTCGGTCCTTGTTCCTTTGGCTCTCGGGCGTGCCTGGCCCCCTGGGTCAGTCGAAACGCCCTTTGTCAACGGTTGACGCAAACCTCGTTGCAGGTCGCCTTGTTCACGACCCCAAGTCGTCTGGCTCCCACCCCTATGCGCGCTTCGCTGCGGGCGCCGGCAAACCTCGCTCGGCGGCCAGGGCGAGAGACGCCAATCGCCGCGACTCAAAGTTTCCTTTTCCTCCCATGTGGCCATGGCGAGCATGGCTATGCGCGGGGCGGCGGGACCATGACGCACTTTGAAAAATCCATGGCAGGGCGGCTGCTGACGCCTGCAAGGGTTGCCGCAGTGCTTTGCTGCAGTAGTGCGTGCACGCATGTCTGACTCGCCGGGCGAATATTTTAAATACCGTCGGGTTAACAAGTAAGGAACCCGCCGCTGCTGCCGCGGCCGCGGGCCTTCGGGGGTAACCCGACCTTTCCAGTCACACTGCCACCAGCGGCGCTGACAACACAGCGCCTGGGTCTCTCCCCAAAGTAAGGGAATTGTAGACTTGCCACGTGTCTCCCAAAAGGAGGGAGGAAGGGCAGCAGGCGCGCAAATTACCCAAACGGGACACGCAAAGGTAGCGACGAGACATACCGATGACAGGCATTCACGTGGTGGGAGAAGTTGGGGGCGCCACCGGCGTTGGCAGTTCCCAAGGTTATAAAATGCATTTTGCTTACATTGTGGGGTGTCTTAGGGCCATGTCAGTTGGCTAAATTGCGCCTGTGAACGCATCAATTAAGTGTAAGTATGCCTTAGATCCACTGAATAATGTATAAAACGATTGGATTTGAATTGAATATGTGAAGCATGTGCAAATGAGCATGAATTGAGTGGTTTGTAGACCGATGTTTCAAACTAGGCTGGGAGAGGAAGGAAGTAGGGAGATTAGGCTGGTGGCGGCGTGCCAAGTGGCGAGCGAATGGAGGAGCCATTGATGTTTTGGCAAAGCAAGTATACAATCGAGTAGTAGCGGAAACGAGGAGATTCATAATTACGTGTTGTGAGATGGCGGGTGAGCACTTCAATCGATTGGAGTGGGGCGTCTGGGGTTTCGCGAAAATTAGCAACAAGGCTTAGCGGCCAGTGTTTGCTTGCTAAGGATCGCATTGATTGAGCGTGAGTGCGGGCAGGTTGGGCAGCGGTGATGAATTTGGCGATTCGCCTGATTAGAATTTAAGAGGATGAGAGGCGGGAACGATCGGCGGGATCTGAGATAGGCCACTAGGAGTCCCACACATTGTCTAGAAGGGGAAGATCCCGTGGATCAACGCCGGAGGCAAGCTGGCAGTGTGGGGTAGAAAATTGGGAAATCGCCAATTTTCAATTTCTAGGGAAGGAGGGCGGGGACGATCACTGGGATCTTGCCCTTGCAAACGCCCTGTTGGGACTGCGGGGAGTCTTGCACGCTGTTTGGAAGACGAAGATCCTGTGGATCGACGCCGTAGGCGGGGCGGCTACGTGTGGGATGAAAATTGGCAACTTGCCAATTTTCAATTTTCAGATAAGGAGAGCGGCGACGATCGACGGGATCTCAAGCTGCAAAATGGCATGGCGGATAACTGAGGACCTGCCACGCCCATCTTCTAACGAAGATCGGGTCGATCCACTCGGGGGCCTTGAGCTGCTTCTTGTGGGCGTGCAAGTTGGCAATTCAAATTTGAATTTGGCGAGTCGGGCCGTGGAGACGATCGACGGGATCTTTGCCTACCAAATGGTGTTGCACACCCCCAAGAGTCCCATATGCCGTTTGGAAGGACAAGATCCCATGGATGGACGCCGGGGAGGGGCCAACTAGATACGGGTTGAAAATTGGCGAATTGTCAATTTTGAATTTTTAGGGAAGGAGGGTGGGGACGATCGACAGGATCTTCCCTTGAAGACACATGGAAAAGTCTCTTGGGAGTCCTGCACACCGTCTGGAAGGCGAAGATCCCGTGGATCGACGCTAGAGGCAGGGCTCCTGATTGTGGGTTGCAAATTTGCGATATGCAAATTTGAAATTTCAAGGAAGCAGGGTGGGGACGATCGACAAGATCTTCCCCTTGAAAACACATGGAAAAGACTCTGGGGAGCTCTGCACACTTATTGGAAGGCGAAGACCCTATGGATCGACGCCGGAGGGGGGCTGGCTGGGTACGTGTAGAAAATTGGCGGTTATTCAATTTTCAATTTGTAGGGAAGGAGCGTGGGGACGATCGACGGGATCTTCCCCTTGCAAGGAGTGGAACCGACCTATTGGAGTCCTGCACGCCGTTTTCCCACTCGAAGATCGTGTCGATCCATGCCAAACCCGGGCGGCTGGATCGGCGGGTGGAAATCGGCCATTCACCAAGTGGGATTTTTTGGGGTGGGTGGGGTGGGTCGATCGACGCGAT
>CAJHUC010002742.1:0-15183 GCA_905146915.1 Ostreobium quekettii
GTTCCTGAAAAAGCGATAAGTTTGATGTCAGCGTTGCGAATGTGTGTGTATCTATCCAACAGGTAACAAACATGCACGGAAGCACGTTCAGGCGCGACATTGGAGATTTGCATATCCGTACATGACAGGCTGTTGTGTGTTTACCTGCTTGGAAGCGCCATGGCTTGGGGTCGAATTTGAGCATCTGGAAATTGACTGTCCATCCTATCAAGAATATGTTCTGGAACAATCTCTTGTTTGAACCAACTTCTTTGGTGAAACAAGGACTTGTATGGAAAAACAACTCGTCTGCTCACCGATGTTACTGTAAATTAAATAAACGAATTGTTCGTCCACACAAAGCATTGTTCCAAATAAGAGGTTGTTTTAAATGGGTTCAACATTGGCATGGTGAACACGCAAGCGCCAAAGCGTACAGCGACTTGCCACGCCGTACCACCGCGCCTAACGCCACCAGCCCGTCCCTACGCCCACTATGACAGAGCATCGATCTGCGTGGTGACCACAAAATTGGGTCATTGAGCAAGCACCGTCGCCCAAAGACGCCCATCTGCAATCCTTATTAAAGGATTAAAGGAGCACCCAAAGTGTGGTTAAGCGAGCACTGACTATGTGTGGCGACTATGACTATGACGGCTCTCCCAATGGCGAATCAGTCAGCAACCTAACAATGGATGACAGCTGAATCAAGGTGACAGAAAACGCACAGGGTTGATTCGCAGAATGGCGCCGCATGCAATTGACAGAGGCTCAGAAGCAACCCAACTCCCGGATGAGTCAGATGCTTCAACCCCAAATGGGCCGCGTGTCCATCGTCTTCGAACGATGTTGCAACTGAAAAAATCTTTTCTTGCATCTGCAATCTGGGTGGAAATTGGCGCAACGGCGTGTCCACGGTGGCGTTGATCCATCACCAGTTACTGCTCAAAAAGCTAAGCGGATCAGCATTGACGCGACGCTGGCGCACGCATCAATGCTCGTCAACATACTGTCTCAATGGCAATGTAGCCGCAACACTGCATCAACGTCTGATTTTTCCAGATGGTCCGCTCCTGGCCGCGAATTCACGAAGTTGTGTTGCTGGTGATGGTTCTAGTGCGGCTAAACAACGGAACCGAAGCTGAGTTCTTGCTTCATCGATTCCACTGGCGTGGACCGGGGATGCAAATTTTGCACGCCGCTGTTGCTCGCCGTTAAGGGTGGGGGTGGGGGTGGGGGGGTGGCGGGGGCAAGGCAGGCGGCGCTTTAGGGGGATGGTTGGGCCAGGGATGCCCACAGGGAATTTTAATCGCCCGCAGTCCGCCCAGGGGACTGTGCACTTTTCAGATTAGCCATCGGATGGAAGCATGGCCCCGGAACCAGTGCAGCCATTGGATGAAAAATACACATCCCCACAGATGGTGGCATACCAGGCTTGCAAGTCAAGCGTTTTAAATGCGTCTTGCTCAGAACACAATGAGAAAAGTACAAGCATTGCAGTCGTATTATCGACAGAACCAAAGATGCGTTTGTATCAAAATATTTCTAACTAATGTGTGATTCATATGATATTGTAATACGGCGGAATAAATGGTCGACCTGCTGCACCACACCGATGCCTGCAGGTCCAATTTCAGGGAAGTGAGTCCAATCTCAGAGGCAGACTTCTGTCGAAGCAGGGTCCGATGCCTGTCATGGTCAATTCCCAACCTTAGGTAGCAAGCTGCCTTAGGTATGTTAATACATGTAATAATCGCAGCTGCCGAGATTGCGGTCGAGAATGCCATAGGCTGGACGACATGGGCACCTGCTTATTGAATTAACATACTTCTTGAGGCTAAAAATCGTCACAAATTGTGCCCTATTGTTAGAATTGTAGTCAGTTTCAATCATTGCAGCTGCTCCGCGGTACATCCGCCACAGGAATTCCACCTCGTCGTCAGATGACCCGGCTGTGGGTCAGCTTATAACCTTGCAAATTTAACCCCAATCGACAACAATGGGACTCGTTATTGCCCGAAGCTCAAAATAAAACCAAACGTGCCGATATGCGGGGTGGAAAAGGGCGATTGTGGGTCGCAAGGGCCCTCGCGTCAACACCGCAAGCTTTTGTTGAAAGCTGCAAAGCAAAGCGGTAAACTGTAATTTGGTTCGCAGCGTTAGCGTAGTTAAAGCGTTTACGTTTAGGACGGCGCAGGGTGGGAAGCGCCAGATTGGGATGTGAACGGGAGACGGCGCCTCTCTTAATACTACGGGACAAAATTGAACTTGGGACCTGAGTACCATGCGGGAGGACGCGCAGTGGTTACTGGACAGCCAGTTTGGACCTGGATTTTGTGTTCCGGTTTCTGGACTCACTGACGGAGGAGCCAAAGGGGACGCGCGCCAGTGAGCGCCATCTTTTTTGTTGCCTGAGCATTGGGGACAAGCAGACCGAAAAGGCAAAACTGTCATGCCCGAGTTCCGGATTTCTCTCCTTGTACATTAGTGTATTTGTAGTCATGGGATTTCATTGGGACCTCCGGTGGGAGTGCGGCTGATTGCCCCCAAAGGGCGGGAGCAGCCGGCCGTTTCACGTAAAGAAAGCACACGCCGCCACTCCCACGGTTGTCTTTCGCAAAATTTCGGCACAGGATGCGCACCACTAATTGGTCACCGCCGCAATACCTTGGCCGTGTTGTGGCGTCGGTCAACCGGCACCTGAGTAGTGCTGTGCGCGCTTTCCCAACACCTGTTTAACCAAATTTGGTGAATCGCAACCGCACATTTGTGTGCGCATCAATCACTAAGTCGGACCGCAGACCATACCGCCACCAGATTAGAGATGCAGCTTGTGCAGTTACGCATACGAGTGCACGACACTGTACACTAGTCGATGCAACTCGACTTGTAGAGGAGTCGACTCCTTTGAATTTCGCACCAACGACAGTGCTGTTGTATCTAGAACTGATCGAGTATTGTGAACAGCTGGACGCATAAAGCGGTGATGATGCTTTAGGAGTTGCGTTAAGGACAATGATGAACGGACTGGATATAAGGGACAGAATTCCTGTTGCCCCTTCCCTCCGCTGTAAACCGTCGCCGTGTGCTCGGGCCTACGGAGAGAATATATCAGTCCCTCTGTCTTTTCCGTGACGATCCCTTCTTCTTGCGTTGACGAGGCCCACGTGGGTCAGTGGGTCAGTGGTTTAGGGTGTCGAAACAAGAAGGGATCTTCAACTAGTTCTGCCTTCGTCAGCGCGATATGCGGATCCATCCAAACGTAAGTTCATTGAGCTCTCGGCGCTGCGCACTGGACGTACATTGTGGCGCCCAGTCAGCACGCAGAGACCTCCACGAGTGTGTCCCCTGACTCCCTCTGTCCGCGCACAAGGCGACGTCGCGTTTGGGTGCCCACCCCCGCCCCCACCGCCCGCCCGCCATCCAGGCGGGCCCCGCAGGGAGGGGAGATGCTCCGTCGGTTCGGATCGCTCCTGCTGTCCACATCGGGGGTGAGGTGGGGCCGCGCCGCGCCGCTGTGCTCCCAGGCGGCCCCCCTGACGTCGCTCCAGGCGCCATCGGAGCCCCCGACATCTGCGGGATTTTCGGATGAATTGCTGGGCAAATTGGCGGATGGGGAATTGCTGCACGCCGAGTGCCTCATCGGGGGGGAGAGGGTGTCTACCGTGGGGTCAAGGAACCCCGCTGAGGTGCCGGACTCACTGCGCGATGCGCCTTTGCAGTGAACTGCTGCTTGTGTTGTTTCCGTTGCGGTCCAGGGCCGTTCAAGTATGCGCGATGCAATACCACTCGCGCGCGCGCGAGTGTGTGCCCAGGCAGACTTTGTTCATCTCTTGCTTCCTTCTTTCCTGTGTGTGGGCTCATTTGGTGGCTATTGGTCTTCCCTGCGAAATGGCTGCAGAGTGTGCGGGCATATGTGCAAGACGCTCTCTTCTAAGTGTCCATCTCGTGCCAATGTAGAACCCAGCCTCTTGGGAGGGGGATTAGGGCATTATCGAAACGATAAGCCCAACATCACAGTCGCTATGTTAAGTCCATTTTTCCCATGCCAACCAGGTTTACAATCCCGCAACGGGCACCACGATCGGGGCAGTTTCGCAGGCGGGGAATGCAGAGGCTCTCGCAGCCATAGCAGCCGCAGATTCCATGTTTCCTATCTGGAAAGCCATTCCTGCAGCTGACAGAGCCAAAATCCTTCGGAGGTGTGTGAGGATGAATGTGGGTGCCCCCCTTGCCAGCCTGTTAAAATCTGCTGAGAATGCACTTCTAAAATCAGCACGAAAACAGTGCCATTGGACCTGCAGCATGACAGTCCTTGAATGGAGTTGTCAATAAGTGACAAAAGCTGTGCAGCTGGAAGGCAATATCATGCATGTGGGTGTGCGAAGATTGTCCAGAGCGCCATCTTCATGAACGCAGAATTACACATCAGCTTGTAACACCTGTAAGGGCAAGAATTGGAGTAGCTGCTCCAGCACACACTGACTTCCAGCCTTGTGAAGAGACTTTACTTTGCCACTTTGCGGAATATGTGACAAGGGAAGTCAACAATGTGCAGCCTTATTTTATCTCTGTGAGCATTGCCATGCTAATTGGTTAGATTGGGGCTGGATGCAGATATTGTTCTTATCAAGGGTGCCAACTTGTGGGCATTTTTTGAAACCGAGGAGTGCAGACAGATAAAGGAAAGCAATGAACAAGCTGAAACGTTTCAAGCTGCAGGAAATGCTGTTCACATGACCGATTCTCCCTTTGATGCCCCAAGCATGTATTGCTGGTACCTCTGCCAATGCCCCTTGCAGAACCTTTGTCACTTTGCCTATGTTTACCAATGACCTGCCTGGTAGTCAATGCCACGACGCTCTGATGTTTGCAAGAATGCCTTTGTTGCTGTTGCTGACAAGATTACGTACATGATGGCTGAACACCAGAAAACGCCATGCCTCCATTAGTCGCCCCATGAATCTCCATCAGTTTGGATCCTGGATTGCCCCTTGACTGTGTCAATATCCAAAAGAATGAATGAAAGCAACAATAATAGGCAGAAACAACAATATGCAAGGCGCACCTTTGCTATTGTGTTTCCATGAATGGGTACATTAAGATACCACATAATGTTTGAATCAGCAGTCCCAATGGTATTGGGACAGGATCTGGCCCAACCGATGACCTCAAGAGGTTGACACAAGAGCCACACTGATAAGATATGGAACCTGTGGAAAGGATGGAAAGCTGTGCATAAAGGTGTTTTGTGGGCGTCAATATGCCAGGTGGCATGACTTGATTATCGATGCTACAGAGGACCTTGCCACGATCATAACAATGGAATGTGGGAAGCCACTCCTGGAGTCCAAAGCTGAAGTTGCCAATGGGTGAGTCTGATGATGTTTTGTATTCTCTGGGTATTCCGTGGCTGGCCCCTGTTGACATCAGAATATCATCGGCTTGAGTTTTGCATTCTTGCTTTCAGTACTGTCATGCTTCCACCTGTTGTCGCTTTTCCTTTCCTTATTGCTTTTCATGCCCTATTTCATCCAGTCTGTCTCCAAACGCCCAGTTGACATGTCGATCAACAACTGCCGCATCCATTGATCTGCCCTCAGTGGCGGTCAGGCTCTAGACTATTCGCCCCACCTCTCAACACTTGATAGATTATAGGGAACAGTGTGTTGAGGTGGTCTACGAGTCGATGATGAGATTTGTGCTTGGGAACTTCCTGCAGTGCAGCCTCAGTGGGGTGGATGGCTGAGGAATGCCGCAGAATTGCTGGAAGTGTTCTGGAGCCTGGCAGCAGGGACAGGAAGATGCTCACGGTCAAGGAGGCTGTTGGAGTTGTTGCTGCCATCACCCCCTGGAATTTTCCGTTGTCCATGCCTGCTCGAAAAATTGCGACCGCATTGGCAGCGGGGTGCACGGTACGATTGTGATTCTCTGCATAGTGCATTCTGCTTCATTGTGATAAAGTTGTACACGCTGGATGAGTCTACATTGTGCTTTAATTCAGCTGAATCATTGCAAGATACCTGTTGGGTGATGACGTGCAGTCTCAACCACAAATCCAGCAAATCAAGTCCATCCATCCATCAAATTTGATCCCAAATTATTGTGGCAATTGGGCAGTAAATGCAGTGCAGTTGGGTGGCAGCGCATTCCAGAAGATTGGGTTCAGCAGTTTCGCACCTTGCTAAACTGCTGGAAGTGTGCAAATATTCTCCTGCATTGAAGATGAAATGCTGAGGCACCCAGTGGTGGAAGGTTGCCGTTCATGCTGCGATGTTCTGCTCAATACCAACATTTTGCAAGCCTCCACATGGAGCAAGACTAGCACGCAACTGGCAGATTCCACCGATTGCCACCCACCAGCAAGCCATTCACTGAGGTCACGTCAATCGTTCCTGCCCAGTCAAGGAACAAGCAATGCGTTGGCAAAGGCAACCAAATCGGCTACACTTGGTCGAATGGGGAAGTGCTTTGTCCAGAGAGCAACTGTATTCAGAAACCGTTTGGGAATGGGTGCTGTTGCCCTCTGTTGGGTAGCAGAAGTGAATGCCTCGCATTGCTTTTGATGTGTCCAGGTGGTGCTGAAACCTAGCGAGTTGGCCCCATTGTCAGCAGCAGCACTTGGGGAGCTTGCGACAAGGGCGGGCCTGCCGTCAGGCTGTTTGAATATTTTGTTTGGTGAAGGAGAAGATATAGGTCGGTGAGCACTGCTGTGTATCAGTGGTCAGCAGATATACTACCTGTGTGTTTTGGCGTGGGACTTTTATGGCAGTGACAAGAGTGTCTGGTTGGGGGTGTGGCTCCATATGTGGTGTTGGCAATATTTACCAGTGCATCAAATATAGAATTCCAACATTCCTGCTGGCTGCGCAAACGAGGTACGAACGAGGTACAAGCGGCTGGTGGGTGTAAGCCAAGGTAAACAGTGGCATAACTGACATTTTACGGCTCTTCCTGTGATCAGGAAACGAGTTGTTTGCTGCGGATGCTGTGCGAAAGCTCAGCTTTACTGGCTCCGTCAAGGTTGGAAAGCTCCTGGCAGAGAAAGCAGCGCATAGCATCAAACGCGTGACCCTAGAGCTGGGAGGCAATGCACCATTCATTGTGTTCGAGGATGCTGACATCGAACGGGCAGCGAGGGATGCTGTGCGCTCAGCACTGCGCAATGCTGGGCAAACCTGCATATGTGCAAACAGGATATTTGTACAGGTGTGGTACATATATCAGACTGCAGCTGAATCTTGTGGGAAGCCGCAAGTTGGAGCCGATTAGGAAGTGTCTATTCTACCCTGCGGATGGAGAATCTGGACTTTTGCACAGCATGATCGCTGACTCCTTTGTGTTCAACACCCAGAATTTTATGTAGCTTAATGGGCTTAGGTGTATCTGCATACATTTCAGCATGGTCCCAATGCGAACGACCTATTGGAATAATTGCAACAAGCAGTAATTGCAGTAGCTAATGACGGGTCGCTGTCAAAAGCCTTCATTCCCACAAGCTATTGCGGGCGGCCTCCAGGTGCATGGGCATATGTGTGCCGTGGAAGCAGGGAATGGACACAAGCAGGCGAGATGCATGTGGATGTACACTGAGGTGTTGCTTCTCTTTTGCTGTCGTTTGCAGGACAGTCTTTATGACAGCTTTGTTGAGTCTCTGAGTGAATTCACGAGGGCAATTAGGATCGGCAATGGGTTGGACAAGACTGTGCACATGGGGCCCCTCATATCACCTGAGAGATTGGACAGGGTATGTGCCAACGAGCGCACGGAAAGTCTTTCCACACGCTGATGTGCAATTCAACCCCCTCATTACTCTTGACTTTTGGTTTTGGCACGTTGTATTGCATTGTGTGTCACCCAATGCAAATATGACAAGAAGTTCATATTTGCCCCGTCCCTTTTCTTGCACAATGGAGTTTGACTCGTTTCCACCTTTGAAAATGATGCAGATGTAATTGCATGTCACTTATTGCCACAGATGCTGGCTGTCAAAGGAATGTTAATGTGCTGTCATATGCTGTTGTTGCAGTAATATCTACAAGAACAGTGTTCATTGAAGACCTTTCCTGTCTCCCAGCACCACAAATGCCAGAAATGAAGAATATTGTCGTATATCTTGATCTGTCCGCTGATGGTTGTGCTGCACTGCTGGAGGCACTGCGGATTCAGCTGCACACGAATTCTGCACTCAGTGACACAAAGAAATGAAAGGCGTCCTGCTGCTTTGGTGTTCATG
Source organism: Ostreobium quekettii (assembly GCA_905146915.1). Classification (NCBI taxonomy): domain Eukaryota; kingdom Viridiplantae; phylum Chlorophyta; class Ulvophyceae; order Bryopsidales; family Ostreobiaceae; genus Ostreobium; species Ostreobium quekettii. Next base: position 8,216 of record CAJHUC010002742.1, read on the forward strand.
TTCAGCACACAGAGCATATGTTAGAAGCTTGCCAGGGAGTCTTTGTTTTCGTTTTCAAAATGGTACACCACATTTCCGTGTCCAGGTATCACCACTGTCTTAAGAGAAGATATGCATACCTTGTGCTAGCAAGAGAATGCAAGGCGATGCAAAGCCCCCAAAAGTGCTCAGGGTGCGTTGTTGCTGTTATTCAACTTGCGCAGAGTGTCCACTCCCGAAATTGTCATATTTCCATCCTCGCTGAGAGCTCTCCTTATAGGAAAATTGTGTTGTGTACCTCTGGCCATTGCCCTGTTGAGTTTTGACACGTGCGAGGAAATCAGACCCCTCAACGTAACGAAGGGCTTGCCTGGGCATCTGAATCGTGTCACGGAGTTCTGTGCAGCAGGTGTGCCTGCACTTAAACATCAGCGTCCAAATTTTGTGTCACTGCAATCGATAGTTCCTGAGACACGTGCTCGGGACCCTTCAATATTCACTCAGGCTACCCCGCGGCCGCAGAATTGCAGCTGTACTGTCCACGCACACACAGTAGCCATTTGATCATTTGTTAATTCTCACCGTCAGATAGAGATTTGTTCTCGCCCTGTTTTGATCCATGGCTTGACAAAGTACTGCAGCTGGACCTGATGTGTGTGCCTGCTGTGACTGGCATTCGCAGGTTGATGAGATGGTTATCGATGCCGTCTCCAAAGGGGCGTTGACCACCACTGGCGGGCAGCGAGCGAAAATACCGGGTCTAGACAATGGCAACTTCTATGAGCCTACGGTCCTGAGGGATGCCAGCATTGACATGTACGTTGTACCTTTCTGGTTGAATGAAAATGGTTGTGATTTTGCATGTGAGGGCATCCTGATATCTCTTATCTCAGGATTCCAACGGAATGGAACCATATCTTAACATTGTAACGAAATCATGTGATGCGATGCCAGACATCAGGGGGCTCATATCATGGCTGAGCGATTCGCCCCAAGGTCTCCAAACTGTCCCTTGCAAAGCCATCCCCAGGTGGTTGCCGGAGGTACCATGATTGCAAAATAGGCCATTGCATTCTGAATTCATGTATTTAGATTGCTTCTGTCTTGAAGCAGCTATGGTTCAGACAAAAACTTGGCCACCACCCGATTTCGTCAAGGCATTGCTCGCTCTTGTCTAGTGTGCTTAGTTGCCTGAAAATCAGTCCGAGCATTCAGGGGACAACTGACAAGACTGTCTCGTCTGATGACACCGGCAGAACTGACTTTCATTAGAACACGCTCCATGTGGGTGTGACGTTGTTGGCACACAGGCACCCCAAACGCAAGAATTGTCGATGAAGCTCACCTGATCGTTTCCAAGTGGAAATCGAAGGGAAATATTTATCAGAATAGTGAGGTTTTGAAGTAGATAGGAGCTCAACACATCTACACTTTTGGAGCACACCCCCGACCTTCCTCATAGGAGCACCTAATATGTAGAAGCTGTGGCCACCTGATATTGAGATTCCGACGAGTGTGGCCTATCCCTGATCCCTGAATTGCCGGAATGGGCAAGAACAACAGATTTCCACTTGCTGTTTGCAGCGCCTTATAGCGTTTGGCACCAAATGTGTTGCTGGAAGCTGCACAACGTGTCCCTTGCGTTTAGGCCTGTATCACTCAATGTGCATTCGTGTTCGCTAAGTGCTGGAGCATGCGCGGCACATCAGTATCGCAAACACCATCAACTTTCTGCACACCAGATTGTCTTCAAATGCAGCTGCAGCGCCGCTTGCGCTCCCCCTTTCCCAAGAAAGGCCTCACGCGAATGCAATGCCTCGCATGACAGCGGTGAATTTGCGTGCAGGCGATGTTTCAGAGAGGAAAACTTCGGTCCGATCATCCCCGTGTTCAAGTTCAAGACCGAGGACGAGGCCATCCTGCTGGCCAACAAGACGGAGTATGGCCTGGCGTCGTACTTCTACACCAGCGACTTGGCGCGCGCGTGGCGCGTGTCCAGGGCGCTGGAATACGGGCTGGTGGGCGTCAACGAGGTGGCCATCACCAGCGAGGCCGCGCCCTTCGGGGGCGTGAAGCAATCAGGGATCGGGAGGGAGCATGGCCGGGAGGGGATCGAGGAGTACCTGGAGACAAAGTACGTGTGCATGGGCCTGGGCTACAGCGACCGGGGATTCAGCACACTGCGGAAGACGGAGGAGGAGGAGATGGATTGAGGGGTGGGGGCGGGTGCAGGTTTTGGGGATTTGCACAAAGGGGTTGGGGTGTGGTGGGGTGGTCGTCCGCTCGCCAAGATATGACGGGTATCCTCCTTGCAGTTGCAGTTCGGTGCGGGACGTTGTTCCACCCACGGTGGATGTTGGACCCTTACCGGAAGGGTGGGCCAGTAGTAAGCGCGATGAGCGGCGCCTTCGGTGCAAGAATAGGCGCGCAATTCAGGCGTCGCTGACAGGGCGAGGACGTGCAGGTGTCGTAGAGGAATAGGTTCTAGATCAAGAGCAGGATTGTTTCATTTTTTTTCTCACATCGGGTTGCGTAGCCCATCTGACGCGCAGCGCACTTGACGAATGTTGCAATCTCGATCAAAATGTTGTCCTTCAGCACTTGACCGCCTTAGTTCCTTTGACGGATATCCAAAGGGTTTCAGAGCACGGGTACATGTCCAATGCTCGCCAGGCCCTGCGCACTGCACTGTCCGTTGTGTGCTGACGCCAACGGTCAAATTGGGCCAGCAGCATTGATCCCTGTGATGTTACACAGGGAACCGCAGTCTGGATCTCAGATCCTTTTCGTGAAGCTTGTCGCCAAAATGGAAGCACGGCCCTTGCTTACCTGAAAGGTGTGGACGCGCTTAGTTTGTTGATAATATCGAAATTTAATACATATAGAAATAAGTTAAATAATATAAAATAATAGCATATCGAAAGTTTGTTAGTTTTCAATCGCGTAGGACGTTGTTTGGATACAGAGCATCTGCGCCCACGGGGCAGACCTGGCGTCCATGTAGCTGACCCAGCAGGGCCCCACGGAGCCATTTGTGGGCGAGCACCTTCTACCCGAATTCGTTGGTGAAATGGTACCCAATTAGCTAAGCATCCCGAGCCTGATTTCCAGAGATGAGTTTGCTTCTGTAAAGTTGAGCTGCTCATGGCACCACACGATGAATACCGCTTCAGTGGCTGGACCACTTATATTGTCTGCTAACGACCTGCGTCTACAAAATAGCCTGCATGCACTGCATGGGATGGCCTGAGTACACCACGCGGTGCGCCGTTGCTATATGAAGTGACAAGCAAAGTGGAGAAGGAGAACGCTCTGGCAGTCGAGAGCTGGGGACCTTAGGAATGAATTCGACGGACGAGGAGAATGAGAGAGGTAAGCCTGGTTAAAGAACTCCCCCAGTGCACTTCCCTGATTGGTCAGATAGATAGGTGCTCTGGGAGGCCCTGGAGGAGAGCGCTGGATGGGCTGTGCATGTCACGCCTCGGTCCCTCGAGGACAATCTGGGCGGGCTGCAATTGCGGTGCAAGGCACATGATGCAAGGGCCAGCCAGATTGACTCAAGGTCTCTCTTGCAGGCTGCTTGACGAGTGGGGCTGCTGTAGATTCTGTGTATTTGCCATCACCATTTCGTACGCTGGCTATTGACTTGAAAAACATAACCACTGGGCCTTGCAAACACGTAGGCTGCAAAACCTGGTGGAGCTAGTCTGCCTGGACTGTCCATGGTGCTTTGCAGGTGCACCATACCATAGTTGGACATCTCGACATGTGTGCAGAGCATTCGAAATGCTCTGCATGGGGATTTTGGGGCGCCTGCCTCGTCAGCATCGCGTACACCACTCGACACCAAATTAAAATGTGCAAGATGCATCAATGTCCACAGTGACAAGTTTCACTCACGGGGCCCTTTGCCTTCTATCCGAATACTTCCTGAGCCACAAACCATTCAGCATGTGTAGGGAAGCCTGTGCATGGGCAGCGAGGAGCGCCCTGTCTCCCTCCATCAGTTAAGTCTTTCGGTCATGATGTGGCATGCGCATGACATTGCGTATGTTGGAAGAGATGGGATGCTCAGGGTATCAAGTCTCCTGCGCTGTCCAAGGCAGTTTGATGGACCCACCCTTGGCCAATTCCTATATACTCTCAGGCAACTTCAACATTGTAACAAGAAACACGAAGACATGGGAGGAGACCTTCTCCCAGTCTTGACCCACAATCCATGCCCATTGCTTAAATTGCCTGGCCATTGGCAATGGCACACCACGCAACAAGCCACATAACACGCCGTACTCCCCTCACAACTCCTCCCCTCGCATTTCGTCTTCTCAGGTATGGAAACGAGAACTACAGCTAAGCGGGATCTTGTTCAGCTTCTCATACTACAATGCTGCCCCGTGCAACCAACTTTTCTACACAAAAAAACCACGTCAGGTAAATTGTCCATCCCGTCAACCATTGTGCGTGCCCTGCATCACTCATCGTCTCCAGGCACATCAACCAAGGGGCCCATGCAATTTTCTGAGTCACCCCCTGCCTGGCACATTCATAGTTCAAAACGTGAAGTTTGAAGTTCCACGGGATCCCCTCACCCAAGGCGTCTTCAACGCTTCGACTCATTAGTTTGACCCACGCCAAGTGCCACATCAAGAGCCGTGCCCATACGGTGTGATCCTGTTTCCTCCCAAATACTCTCATGCCAGTGCCGTTGGGATTTCTGACAGACTGCATGTGCGTACGTTAAATTTAAGTCGAGCATTTGAAACCTTGCCTCATGCAGCAATTACAATACAACATATCCTCAACTACAACAATTCTAGGGGGGTGGCTAGCACAGCATAAAATCGCAAAATGCGGAGCTCCTTCGAGATACATACAAAATCGACATAACTGGATCGAAGATGCAGGCTGTAAGATAGTGCGACACCGCACCCTGGACACTGCTACTATTCGTCGCCCATAGCAACCAGCCGCTCAAGTTGCTCCATGGCCTTGGGGTCTCCTTCCAGTTCCTGCAAAAGCAGATAATATATTGGAAATGCGGTAAAAAAACGACGCTCGGCTATCTTGCATGCGCTCATCAGCATCTGCTCCATTTGCTGTCCACCTCAATGCTGTGCCTTCAGGTATGATTTGAGACCCAACAATTTGGCGGTGTGACAAATTCACAGCATAGCAATACCAATGTGCAGGGCAAAAAAAGGCAAAAGCAACAGGTGTTCTTCATCGCAATAGCATTGTGTGACTATCTGAGAGGCACAAAACTGCAGTCTTAGACCTGCAGAAAAGTTGGCACATCGATCCATACAGTTTGCATGCATGTCGAGACAGCTATATGTCGTGATCACAAGGGTGCACCGACACTTCAGCGGCTGATGTCGCCAGTCCATCTCCATACCTGTTCTCCAAGAAAGAGTCCCCAAGGGAGGCCGTCAAAGTCGTCGATGTGATGCATCTTGTGAGCAGCTGCCACCCGCTTCAGGTAGGGCACTTTTGCAATGGGCCCCACAGGGAATCGTTTGTGGACCAGTCCATCGTGAACAAACATGTACATCATCCCATACAGTGTTATGCCCAGCCCCAGCCCCCAGCAAATGCCTCCAGGGACGCCAGGCGTGATGAATCCATAAGCACACAGGCTTATGGCTGGGATGGCATTCGCCACAGCATAGATGTCATTCAGCTGGATGCACAGACAGGCACACCAAATCATTCAGAGGGTGATGTGCATTGCCAGAAGAGTGCAGACAACAAGATGCCTGGTGCGCATGTCCTTGAGGAACATCTTGAAGACTTTTCTAAATGTGAAGATGATCCAAAGCAGCATGGACAGCAAAAAAGTCACCCAAGTTAAGTGGATAGATCTGGGCAGTCTTACCAACTATAGTGGGCAACCAATTTGAGATAAACTTAACATTGGCAAAGAGATTGCGATCACATGAGGGTGTCTCTTGAGGTGGATCAACAGATGCCTTCAGGAGAAATTCCACAGTGCTTTGAAGCACTATGAGAGATTTTAGTGAACACAAACAACTGAAGTCACCTCGAAAGGCCCAGTTCTTGGCTCATGATGGGACTTGTGAAGAGCCCACGCAGCTTCCATATCATGCCAGATGAATTTGTGCGCCCAACGGGCGTGAAGATCCCCGCCATTTCGGCACCGCGCATTTGCATTATTTCCACAGTATATCAGGCCGTCCTACCACGCCACCAAAGACAAAGATGCTGCTATCTCCAGCCAATTGACATCCTGCCCCTCCATGATGTAGTGATATCGGCAATATGTGGCAACGACAGCCATTGACCCAACCAAGAAGGTTGCCCCCACTGCAGCCATCTGGTATGTCAATTCCTCCCTGCAACAAACCAGTGCAGGCATGTCAGCATAGAAGAACAGTCAGTGCAGCCGATGAGCTTGCAGCCTTTGCAGTTTCTCAACAGCCACACTGAGATCAAGTAGCAAATCTTGAATGTTTAAAAGATAAAAAGGTGGGATGCCTGCTGTTCACCAGAAGGCCATTGGCAGGATGCCAATTGAAAAGACTTTGGTTAGACCCACCTTCCATCGATTCTTGCAAGAGCTAAGAGTCTCTGCGTCTGTTCCAAGTCGAAATTCCATAAGGAGGTAGACAAGCTGCTTGAGAATAGTAGCATCCAGAGAACACAAACCCAATTGCATTGAGCTTGCCAAAGAGCTGCAAAGGTTACAGGGGCAGTGCATCGTGGCTGTGTCGCCTTGGCAGTAAACCACAGGTATGGCAGACCTTCAACGAATGTATCAAAAACAAAGACTGAAAGTCTTTCAAAAGAAGTGGTCATGTGGTCAACTGTTACAAACAATTGGAGCAATTGAACGGAACCTGCAGCAGCAGCACTGGGCGGTTCAACTGCAGAAATGTTGTGTGCAACAGGCTTGCTATGGCATGCTTAAATAACATGACCATATAGGCACTGCCATTTCCTTGTTGGTGTGGTGCTCCTGTCCATCCTTG
>CAJHUC010002743.1:0-18153 GCA_905146915.1 Ostreobium quekettii
CTTCGATCACGCCAATATCCACAACCTGGGTATCAGTCATGGCCATCATGATATCCGCTATGTAGATATCCATGTGGATATTTCAGCAACCCGGAATCCCACTATATATGAGGGTGACAGAATTCACCTGACAAGAAATGATCAGATGGGAAGGAAATGGTGTGCACCTGTGAAGGCGAATCCCTGTTTTTGCTTGCATACACGAAACAACGTGTCCAGGCATCCACAAGCTGGTGACGAGCTCACAGAGCATTCTGGCAGAACAAATCGCTGGCAGGGGGTTGGATGCACTGCCCACAACTGGCACCAACAGAGAGGAACACATGGGCACTAACTTCTGCAAGCTACAAAGCCTGGAACACAAGCCACCTTGCGAATCTATCTAAGACAGGAATTCCAATTGCCTTTTGAGGATGTGCACTTGAGTATGCTGTGAAGCACGGAATGGCATTGCCGTGGCAATCTGGCTAGGAGCACATGGCACACAGTGGGACACACATATCTGTTGTGCTGACACCCATCAGCTATCCATTTCCATGTTTTCCTTACAAGAATGGGTCATCAAGGAAACCTTAGCAAGCGCCTGCACTCTGTACCTGCTGGGGCCTACATCAGCACTGTGACTATACAAAGTTCCTGTTGTGGTGACACACTACCACACAACAGAAGCAACACATCTTGGATGGAAAAAAACAGTGAAACACAGGGCGTGGCTGCACAAACCGTATGTTTGGCTGCATGTGGCCATCAAAACACTGTCACACAGTCAATGCATCAGTGTGGCAACGAGATCCTTCGATGTGCTCTTAAAAGAGCGACAAAAGTTTAGCAGCCTCTTAATTCAGTCGCACCTTCTTCTGTCCATCACTGGTGATCATTTCTTCAAAGGGAATATCCTTTGGTGGCACACTAATTGAGTCGTCCTCAAATGCATAAATGGGGGCAGTGGGTATGTCCATTCCCAGAATCCCATTCACATCGTACTTCTTTATATCAGAGATGTTGCCCACATACTTGGACTCGACTCCCCCACTCGTTTCATACAGATTGTACACCTTGCCCTTAGGATCCACCTGCACACATAAGAAGAACCGTTGGTGCCAAGCAAATGATGCATGACTAATGCAACAGGTGCTGCAATACAGAATTGAGCTCCTGGAAATCGTGCGTCTGAGACTCAATCATCCAGGCGCACTCTCACCAAGAGTGAGAACTAGCAGTCCGGCAGGTTTAGCACTTATCTGCATGAACAAGAGTAAGATGCAAAGCGATCATGCCCAATGAACAGCGCATTGTTCCTGCACCAAATGACTGGTGTCCGAAATCGCGAACCAATGCACCACTGTGCAACTTGCTGGCAGCCACATTGGCAATGAGGTAGCACTCATTGGTGTAAATCTCACAACCAAGCCATCTACATCAGATCTTCTGTGTCTGGGATTCGAGCTCGAAATCTGTTCAAATTCGACAATTGATGCACTCCTCAACTTCCATTCCCTCTCTTTTCAGCATCAGTTTGTGAATTTCACTGTGAAAGAGTGCTGCACAAAGGACCAATGGGAGATTGAAGGCAATGGACAGTCAAGCTCCTGTTTACAAAAGGGCAGATGGGCCCAAAAATGGGCACCCAAGCAGCGCTTCGTCGGATATACGGCTTGCAACTGAAATAAGGCGTTTCTATGGTGCTGCAGGATCTGCATACAGCTGGGGGTACAGGTAGTGCAATTCGCATTGATTACCCTGTCACAAGTCCAGTAATGGGACATCAAGTAATGGGGCTGGCAATGCTGGACTGTGAGAGATGGGGATCCGTACTATGTACCACCCGATCTGTGGCAACCCAGAGTCGTAGTACAGGTTTCCAGCTTGATCCACCATATACATTCGCCCCTTGCTATCCTGTGAAGCCAGGTATGTCGTGCCGTTCTTGCCCTTTATTCGGTACGCTCTTCTGTTCACAGTCTTGGTTGTGCCCCCACTTCGAACTCTGATGGGGGCTGAGGCCACGAGCTCCTGCTCTGGGAGATCAACTGACATGCAACACAAAACTGTCAAGGAAGTTTATGAAATGAAGCAGCATTCAATGGAGACCGTCAGTGAAAAGCACAACAACATCCCATTTCATTCAGCAAAGGCAGACTCATGGAGCCAGTCAGCCATCAGGAAGCTTTGGAACAAGCTGATAGCTCAAATTGGGGCAGTCTGACAAGCAACACTGATGTTGCATATTCTGGCAATCGCTGCCTCAAGTGGAAGGGCAAAATTTGTGAGCGATGGAGGAATGGAAATCAAATGAGACTTGAATGCCCACAAAATCTTGCACCACAAGAGGAACACGCAGCAACATTTTGACTATGCCCAGCCATGGATGCACTCTGCAGCTGCCCTATTGTTCAGTGCCCAGATTCGACCTCGGTACGCTAAGGCATTGCTAATTTGCCTTGCCGATATACTCAGCTGAAGTGGGCAGCCAAAGAACGTTGCGGTTGATCGTACGTTTTGCGCCTAGCCTCCACCACAAAGCAAGTGGAATGGCAGCAAGGAATGGCAGCACCACACGCCTTGGCTGCCCAAATATCTTTCCCTGCCAAGCACGCAAACCCACATAACACATCACAGGCTTATCGGGTCGTCTTGGCCATGCAATGAATCGTTTGCATCATGGCTTTTGATCCTTTTGGGGGGCACTGTGAGTTGGTTTCGTCCCCATGCCTGGCGTGGGTGCAGCATTTCTGGGCATCAATGACACAGTTCTTCAATAACTGCTGGGCAGTGAAACAACAATACTGTGGAATATAGCTGCCACTGCTACCAACATGTGTTTGAGGACACAGAGGTCTCCATTGCTACTCCAGGGACAAACCCCCCTGCAGTTTAGATTGTTCCTGAAACAAGTGGTCCAAACACATCGATGTTCCTGACATGAGTATCTGCTACATTGTCCTGCTTGCAATAGTTTGTGTTGCTCCACATGGAATGTGAGCAATGTACCAGTTGACTTTAGCCATCATGCACCACGTGCACACAAGGGTGTCCCAATCTCGCAGGTGAAGTGGAGAGTGACCAAACAAACAGTTAGATCTTGTTGCACCTGCCATCTTCTGGCGCAAGGGCTCTGCAGATGCAAGGTCTTCCCTTTCTTCCGTTTGAAACAATTCCACTACACAGCCTGAGTGGATAGACGCTGGCGTGAGTGGCCAAGGTGCAGTCCATGACAATGACACCACGATATGCAAAACATTGCGCACCTCGGGAGGCCCAGGCGGTGGAGGTGGTGGCGGGGGCGGGGGCGGCGGTGGCGCATCTGGAGCCTGGCGGGGCATGGACTCCCTGATTGTGTCATAGGCCCCTGGGTCCTGCTGCGCCCTGGAAAAACCTCAACATCAGCACGGCATGGATGAAAACATTTGGGTCAGCCCATGCTCCATGCACACCTCTTGCGAGCAATCGCGCTTGAGCAAACCTGCTCAAACTTGATGTGCACCGATCAAGGTTGCATTTTTCCTCTTCGTAGTGCTTGTGATCTCCACATCAGTTTTGGCAGTGCAACTGTGAATTCTAGCCAATCAATATTCGGGAGAAGCTGCCAATTGCGTGGCCTGTGTCTTTGCCTCCAAGATTCCATGCCACAAAAAGGGGCTTGGGCACCGATCCCGACAAGACCCGTTCGCCGACACTGTTCATTTCAGCACTCTAGGCTCAGCTGTCGATTGCGAATGGGAACAGAGACAGCCACGAGAAACAACGGTCCACCGCACCTGACCACGACTCGCAATGATGGCCTGGCGACGGCGTCTGCTCTCCTGATGGAAGCAACTCTTGGGTCTGCAACAGCTGCACAGGACGTCTGCGGCGGCGGGCCGAGGGGCTTGAGCGACGCGTGACGCATGTTCGCCAGGGGGCCCTTTGGAAAGTCTCTGGGCCTTGGGAGGTGTCGGCGCCCCCTGCCTCGTCGCCTGCACTTGGGGTATGTGCGAAGCGCGGGCGCCAGCGTTGGGCGAATGCAATAAATAATCCGCAGGAGTCTTTTTTGGTATTTTTGTTGCAGTACCCCCGCATTTTCTGGTTGCTCGGATTGGGGCGGGGGGAGGACGGCGGGCCTGGTTGACACTTGCACCAAACCTTTTATCAGCAGTCTGGACTTGCATGTCCATTCAATTCCCTGACACTCTCTGCCATTTTACTTGAGGTATTCTTCTGCGGAATCTGCATGGTGGCTCAATCCTGTTTGTTGAGCGTGTGGCTCTTGAGGCGACCGCGTGCTTTGGATCTCGGACGCGTAGGTCAGGGGATGCGGCCATGGATGCCAAACGCCTGGCCGCCGTTGGCTGAAGTTGTATTGCTGGGAAGAGACGTTGCGCATTGATAACAGCAACTAGGAAAAAAAAGGGCAGTGGATGGCAATCTTTGCGCTGTCCAGGTGTTCCCCGCGTTACCCTTGTTGTTGGATTGGCAGCATCGGACAAAGAGCACTTTGCCATTTTCCGTCATATGGCATTCAACCTACAATCCAGTATGCAAAAAGGGACGGGAATGAGGAGTCCACCAGCCGCCAGCCGTTCGACCCCACCCGTGGCCAGTGAGGAACACCTTTCCTTCCTGCGGGCCCCGCAGCAGAATATATTAGTTCCCCTGTCTTTTCGGTGTGGATCCCTTCTTCTTCCGCTGACAAGGCCAACGCCAGTCAGTGGGTCAGTGGTTTAGGATTCAGGGTGTCCGGAAGCAAGATCGGATCCCCACGAAAAGACAGAGCGACTATTCTCGTGCCGCCCCGCAGTCCGTTGGGTACCGGTGACCAATCGCTACCGCAGACCAGTCAGCCATGTCGGCATCCTTAGAGGTCCATTTTGCAGTGAGTGCTGAACTGTACACGAGCCCACTGCGGGCAACAGAGAAGGCCAACGTGAAAGCCAAGGCCCCACCCCGTAGCCACACTGCGCCCCCCACCCGCCCCTCTCCCCTAGCACGCCGACCGCAACCCCCTCCACCGCCCATCCTACCTCCGTCTCTGCCCACGGCCCTCTCGCGCCGCCGGCACCAATGCTGCGCCAGTCCTGCGAGCCACAGATGCAGACGTTCGTGGAATCGGGTCAATTGATCCGCGCCTTCCTGCCCGTCGGCGCTTCCCGCCTTGGGCCGCTCAGGGCGAGGGGGCCATGCCGCTCCGGGGCACCTTGCCGGGCCAAGCCAGAAGGGGCATTGGGTGGCAATACGGGCGGCGTGGCTGATTCGGCGCCGGACATCGAGGGGATGCTGCGTCTGCTGTCGGGCAGGGCGGATCGGCGGGAGGGGGCGCGGGCGGGGAGGGTGTATCTGGTGGGGACGGGGCCGGGCGATCCGGGGCTGCTCACGATGCGGGCGGTGGAGTTGATGCGGTTGGCGGATGTTGTGCTTTACGACAGGTGGGTCGATTCTCCCATTTCTGTTGTGAGAGTGGCAATGTGTGGGGGGAGCGATGTAGGGGTAGAAATGTGTCGATGCTGTGATCGTTTTGCTGAAGCTATAGGCCTTTAGAGAATTGTTATGAGCTTAGGGCACAGTAGCCACTAAAGAGATTAGGATTCCTGCGTAAAGAGTACTGTGCTGATGGAATCCCGCATTTGCCCAGAACCGACAAAGTACTGCACAGTCAAGGCCGTGATGCAGATGATTTGATCTTGTATGCTTTCTCCATAGACCAACAACTGTACGTCTGTCTTTTCTGGCCAATAGATGTTTCTTTGAAGCACAAACCCAGTGCCATAATTCCACTGTTTGGTATGTTGTCATTGTGTAGTGTTGGGCTATGAGTTGTTGCTGGACAGCATCGAGATTCAACACTATAAATGTTCTCCATGTCTTCACATGCAGTAGATTTTCAACATGCCTGCAACCTGAAATCTGATACCCAGCATGTGGTCAACAGTACTCACCATGTCAGGTTCGGGTATGAATCCATTTGCCAGTGGTAAGAAGTCTGAAAAAAGGCACCTTGGCACAGTCCCTCGCTGCAAAATGCATTGGCTGCCGGCAGCTACTTGTTGCACTAATCTGTGGAATACTAAATTGTGGGAGCTCACCGCCTATTACCTATGGGAGGGAGCTGGCCTGTGCTCTTTTGCATATTCACCCTTGCGGTGCAGTCGCAGTGGCTACACAGTTACGGCTGATCAGCTTGCTGTCAAGGTGCCTTTGCTGTTGGCTTGACAAGTATTGTCCAGTTGGCACACCGATTATGTGAAGTGCCATGCACAATGGCCTGTGCACAACAGGCCTTTCAAAATGGGGAATATGCGAGTGATACAAACAGCAGTTCTTGCTGTTGTAAAGTTGTGCCTTGGTCACGCTTATTACTCCCCTGCACACATTGCCCTTGCGCCTAGAGCACCAGGACAGACACTTTTTGCTTATTTTGAGGTGCTGAGCTTGTCAAGCTTTTTGAGTATCGCATATCCATCTCAGGATTTGGTGATTGGTTACTTTGCCCCACAGGCTTGTGTCGAACGACATCCTCCAGCTGGTCAACCCTGGTGCACGGATGGTGTACGTTGGCAAACAGCGAGGCTTCCACACCCGCACACAGGATCAGATCCAGGAGCTGCTCGAGCAGTTTGCAGACTCTGGGTCAACGGTGCTGCGGTTGAAGGGTGGGGACCCCTATGTGTTTGGCCGCGGAGGTGAAGAGGTGGACTTCCTTCGTGAGAAGGGCATCACAGTGCACTGTGTGCCGGGCATAACGGCAGCTTCCGGAATTGCAGCTGAGCTGGGAATTCCTCTCACCCACAGGGGTGTGGCCACTTCCGTGCGGTTTCTGACTGGACACTCCAGGGAAGGCGGACAGGAGGAATTGGATGAGACAATAGCAAAGTCTGTGGACCCCAAGGCCACGCTAGTGGTGTACATGGGACTGCAGACGATGCCCTGCTTGGCAGCCAAGCTTGTGGAGGGAGGCCTGGATGCCAGGACGCCGAGTGTCGCGGTGCGTTTCTCTCTTGAGATCGTTTCATCAGAGGATGTCTGCTTGCTCGTGTTTTGCAGATGCTGCTGCTCCTTGTGATGTCTGAATGCCTCTTTTTGCTCGAGAATGTGTCCTTGTGGCCCGGGGCGCTTGGTCACCTGCGATGGGCTTGATGTGAGCTACCATTGAGCAAAAGCACTTGGTGGGTTGCAGTTCAGACAGTGCAGTTTGTACAGCTGGGCTCAAAGAGAGTCAACAGGCCTTGGATCGAGATGCCAATGACAACAGCTCCAGACGCGGAATCAAATATTGTGCTGTCCCTATCGGTGATCTTTGAGACCAGCAGGAGGAGAGCGGGCCTCAAGTCTCAACTGTCAATCGGCAATGGTAGGTGGGGAAGGGGACATCAGCGAAAACTGGCGATCCCGAGCGCGCGCTGGCGACAATATGATGGGTGTTGTGTGATGCCCTGGCGCTTCGCGGCGTGGACATGGAGCCCCCCAACGACTGGGAAATATAGCGCTTCAGGTTTCGTTTCTCTTGAGGAGGAGGCCACACGCATGCCCCTCTCTATTGCACTGAACGTAACTCGACCGCACGCGTTACTTGTCATCGAGACAAGACATCGGTGCCTCCTAATCTGTTCATTTGGCAAGGGACGCCCAAGGGTCTTGTTTCTTGACTAGAACAGCTGGCTGTAGACCTTTCTGTAGGCATTCCACTCTGCCCAAAGGATACATCTGGAATGGAAGAGAGTGGCGTCGTTGATGCCACACCCTGTGTCGCCTCAATTGCAGCTCGCAGCATGGCGGTGCTGCTGCCTGGGTCCTTGCCATTGCTGTCATTGGATGGTATGTGAAAGAGCGGTGCTAAGCAGCTGCATATATTTGCGAGCATTGTTTTTTGGAATGTGAGCCCTCTGAGTTCCAACAGACCATGTGCTGTCAAGACCAGCCTGGACCTGCGACAGCCATGCGCAGTATATGCGCAGGCACTTCACCATTGCTGAAAGTGCATCGGCCAAGTGAAAGGGTCCCAGAACGGCTGTTCACCCATTCGTGAGAAAGCCCGACGTTGCTCCAAAAAGCTTTGGGGGTCAATTTCTGTGCTTGAAACAGATGAACATTGTATACCCTGACACCCAGGTCACATCCTCAACACGACGTTGTTCCCAAGAAACGCCCGATTGACTGACCACAACCGCTCACAAGATGTCTGCCGCAGACTCAACACGCGCTCAACGCGTCGCAGAACTCACGTCATGCTTCAATTCCCACAGAACGCAGCGCTGCAACTTCCCCCCACGGTCCTCCGTCGCCTACTCCCCCTCCCCCTGCTCGCTCGCCTGCGTCTCCCTGTTCTCGTGCTGCCAGAACTCCCACACATCCGCCATGATGCCCAACACCCAGTGTGCCAGACCGGACCGCCTCAGGTCACCCTTGGTGATCCTGCCCGGCTGTGCCGGCTTGACCATGTCGAACACCTCGTTCACCACGTCCTCGCACATGCCGGGATAGGCGTCCTGGCCCAGGGTCAGCCACATGGCCTCCACGGCCTTGAAGAACGTCATGATGTCCACGCCGCGCAGGTAGCCCTTCTTGCCGAGATCGAAGACGGGAAACAGGTAGGAAAGGGAGGCTGGCTTGCACCTCCGCGGCCACAGGGAAAGATGCGTCACCTCCTCACCGTAAAATATGCAACCCTTCCGCGTCGAAACATTTTGCCGTTACAATGTTTGCTCCGCCGTTTTTGTTCGGGGCGTTTTTACCCTTTTTGTGTTGCTCCGCAGAAACTTTATTATTCTTCTCTGCAAAAAAAGGGTTTGCGTTTAACGCTAGTAATGCGATGCGGAAGTTTTTTTTATGGGTATTTGGTGCGAAAACTCAATATATTATGTGATATGACGCGATAGGGTGCTGGGGGCGAAACGGTGCCCTTGCAGCTTCATTACGGTCGCTCTCAATCTTCGTGGCGATTGCATATGATGACGACCTGATCTGCGTTTTGGGATGTGCTGGTCTCCCAAGCATCGCAATCCAAGGTGAGGCTAGACGAAGCAACTGCAGCAGAAAACAAAGAGATGTTCCTCTGCCGTGGAAACTCTCCGCTGGCTCATTATTTGGACGCATTTTAGTTTGCCAGTGGAAGATGCGCTCGATGAAGGAACTCCAAAACTTGTGCACGTTGCAGAAAAGGGGCAAACTAAACGACAAATTAAACACCGCTTGTATTGCTTCAGCTGTTGAACATGATGAACCGCGTGGCGCAAACACGGCATTCGAAGCCCTTGGCGTGTGACTCCTGCACCATTTACGACGGCGTTTAGGCCGCCCGTTTTTGTTTCATAAAAATAAAAATAAAAAAATAAAAATCGTTTCGGGATGGCAGCTATGAGCAAAAGCCAAAAAATGTGGCTCATTGGCAAGCTGGGTGGCTCTTAATTTCCGGATATTGTAATTCACTGCAACCTGTCCCTCCAAGCCATGATGAAAGTGACGAATCCTTCCAGTCCCATGTCGACCCCGCCGTTGGCGCACACGTTGCCGTGCTCCTCGAAAACGCGGCGGGCAAAGAAAGGTGAGATACGGGCGCCCTTGTAGGCCACGATGTCCTCGGGCACCACGCGGCCCGTCATGCACGAGTCCATTTCGAGGAAGGTATCGTGAATGGCCTCCACGCTCTGAACAAACGAGTTGGAGTCAGGCAGCACGTGATGAGATTCGTCTGCCATAAGCTCCAGGGAGGGACAGGCAAAGCGCTGATTTTAGTCAAACAAATCGCAATTAAATTGTCATATTATGGCAATTCCGTCGGTTCCATCTTGCCAGCGACAGCATTGCGCATGTATGTCGTTAAGGCTCAGAAACTGGCCAACAGTAACTACAAGTTTGGACTCTAAACGGCCAATAGATATCCAGCCACGATCGCGGCAGCATACAACACCGCTTCGCGAAACTTTGCCACCATTTCATCACTGCGTCAACAGACGCAACAGAGCATTTCCCATCGGCGTCGTACGCTCTGTCGTCATCATATGCCTCGCCTCCGCTTTTCCACATACAATGTGCTCACCCAAGCGCTTCCTGTCATGACAAACAACAGTTGCAATTTGCAACTTGCAAAGGTTGTGCGCCCACACCAATGTTCCAACATTGCATATGCCTGCACAGACTCCTTTCCCGCACCTCCTTTGAGAACCAATTCGTCGGCTGGACGCTGGTGCCGTCGTCCAGGGCCCCTCGAGCTTCGCACAGATCCTTCATCACCGGGCTGGCGACAAAATCAACGATCTTCACCCGGCCGCGACGGCCGTGATTGAACATCACGCTCTGCGCCGCCATGCGCCTGGCGGTGGGGATGCGGGACGCCGCCATTCCCTGGAGCTCGAACAGGCGAATGCTCGCGAAGAAGTCTTGGAGCTGGCGGTCGTCAAGGAAGCCGCTGGAGGAGTCGTCGAAGGCTTGCAGCTCCCCGTGCTGAGCCACATGGGGATGCATTCTGGATTCAGCGGCAGGAAGCGTTCCCCTTCCTATGCAGTTTTCTGCCGTGCTGAAAGCTTTCACAACATGTGAGTTTGGTGATTGCATAGAATCGAGCAACGGCAGTGTGCAGGACCCTTCCGATCACCGTGACTGAAGCAGGCGCATTTAACCACTACTCCTTAAACCACCTTGCGCCAAAGTACTCCACACTGTGCGGTGAAACGGCAGCGAATCGTGTTAATTAAATCGTGCACCGCCGCATTTTTTGAATATTTCCTGTTTGCAACGACCGAAGGACTTGTCTTGGCCTTGTTTTTGGAGACAGTGAATTAGATGAACAAATGTGATTTGGACGCGGCGATCCTATTCCCCACTCAGTGCGCCCCGCTGTTCCACGCATGCTTGTGCAGCTGCCGCCAGTATCGAATGTTGAAAGAATAGCCTTTTTGCCATCTGCGGTGCTTGAATAAGGCAATTCAAAGTGTCTGATTCAGGCGTCATGAATTCGTGACTTGCGTTTTCCAAATTGAAATGTTGCCTCACAGCGTGAGAATTGCAAAGCTCTGATCACGTTGGTCACCTAAATGCCAAAAGGAAGGTTCCATTATTTGATCGCCCCTTGGAAAAAGAGAACACCGTAGCACACTTTCGGTTCGGCGAGCACTGTTAGAACCATCGCTATCACATGTGTTTTGACAATTTAAACATTTGGTGAACAGATTGGCTGGCTGACATGCGCCTATTAGCATTCTGACAGGAGCTCAACTCCCATTTGGCCATGTTCAAAATCGCCTGGTTATAAAGTTTGTGATGTTCACTGTGCGTTTTGACGATTTTCAACTGCGAGACGCATGGGTACCGTAGAACACGGAGGATAGCAGGCCCCCGCTTTGAGCGTCAGGGCTGGCGCACGCGCTGGCGTGATGCGTCAAGGACGCGGGGAAAACTATCCTGCACAGAACCGCGCTATCTTGCGCCCCTCCCCCATTCCTCATTAAACCGATGAATAGATAACGCCCGTACGTTGCCCCATTGACTACCAGGCCAATTTAACACACTGAATACCAGTTTAAAATAGGACGCAAGTCATAGTACGAGTGGAAGGACGTCACCATAGCATTTCTGTGGCTTCGCACTGTGTCACTGCATTTGTTGATAGCGAGCGAGGATGTCCCATAATGTGAGACGCATAACACCCGCATTATTAAACGTACTCCCCGCGCTCTGCAGCGGTGGCCATGTTCGACACCGCGGGGGCCGTCATCTGAGAGCCCCCGCGCTATTCAACAACCCCCGCGTCAACTTCCGTGATCACGGAAGTGCTAGAGCAAACTACTGCAGATCATGATCTGCAGTAGTTTGCTCTAGCACTGTGCAGAATCATGATGTGCAAAAATGCCCGCAGAGCCCCCGACGGGGCCAACGAAATGGTTGTAGTAAACTGCGGGAGGACAGCAGTAATGCTAACAACACTTTTACATCCCCGTGCGTGGCACCCAGCAATTCGTTGATGATATCATTAACTTCAACACCAATAAGGCACAAAGTATTATGCGAGAACTATTGACGCCTCCTAATGCAGCCTTCGGCAAAAGCAAGACAGCAGTGCCTGATCGGCAATTCTGCATGCTGGCAGGTGAACGAACCTCGTCTCACCGCGGATTTCATGGTCAGCAAATCTTCAATGTAAGTCGCAAACCGCGACAGGGGCACCAAACCCCGCCCCGGGTCTGCGAGCTTCAAGAACACGGAAGGCCTGAAGCACGGCTCGTAGTGGCCCTCCTGCTGTTGTTCAAGCAATCTTTTTGCATTCTTGAATGCTTCAAAATTCAGTCCAGGCTCGCCGTCGGGTCCCAGGTACTTGCACACAGGGCTCAGCAGGCTGCATAACCGTATCGTCTCGCCGCTCGCCATTGACGACCCTGCCTGAGGCGGATCCCACATGTGGACGTGTGTTTGCGGGCACCAAGTTGAGCGTGTGGCATTGGAATGTGCGTAGAAAGGGGAAGCAAAGCGGAAACTGCGTTTTGCAGGGCACCGCCTGCAAGGTGCAGGGACCCCGCTGTGTCTTTGGAAGGCCAAACTGAGATAAGGAGCTCAGCAGAGGCTGGAGCGAAAACAGACGCTGTTAGAGCACCATTGTTTATGTCAGACGCGGCTGGCGTATTTCTGGCGAGTCTCCTTGCGCTGCCACACGGTAAACAGGGCTCCCCAAAAGCAGCAGACAACATGGAAGAATGGCAGAGCAGGATTTTGGCCGGAATGTACCCAAACAAATGGACTCGAAAAGTGCTGCACGCTAAAAATTGTCGTGAAAATCATGGTATCAAGCGTCGTCCTCCGACTCATCCGTGCAGCCGCAAACAGTCCTTTCTCCAGGACATTGCTGGGTAAGCATAGATGTAGGACACATCGGCTTATAAGGTGGACGGGAGGAGGCCCCAAAGCACGGCATTGTGTTTTTCTGTCAGTGTGATACAGTGCGCATGATCGTCTTTCCTAAATTTTTAAATTTCTAACGGTAAATATCTAATCCACATACAGTGCGCCGGAACAATGGGCACGCCCAGCAGGTCGCAGACAAAATTTAGAACAAAAATTTAGATAACTCAGCAACGGAACCTGAGAGCAAGATTTACCGCTGGAAATGTAGATTTGCGAATTGATCAAGTCGCATTTATACCGGTGTGACTATTTCTATCTTACTGATTCACCGAACACTGGCATGCCTATTTTTCATCCCCTGTTTGTTTCCCTGGTCGACGGAGTTTCAGCGCACCGCCGCCAGTCCAAACCCGGCCAGGCACAGGCCGTTCCGCTGCCCAAGAATGCCCACCACCCCAACAGCCACACTCACAGGGCAGCGTCTCCGCGCGACGCCTTGCCCAACTCGTCTGCAAAACACCCACCTGACCTTGTTCACCCCTCTGGCCCCCCTCGGGTGAATCCACCTGCCCTTTCGCAAGAGCGGCCAAAGGCGCCCTGACAACTATCCAGGTAGTCCCCGGGGTGGGCGCGTCAGCCCGTGCGTGGCACCCCAGGTCACCACAGGTCCGTCTCCACGCACCCAGGGGGCCGCCGCCTCGCCACACACGCGCACAGCAGCGACTTGGTGTCATGCGCCCCGCTGCCGTGTCAAGTCCACGCACAGGCCAGCAGTTCATCCCCACACGGACCCCCCCGACCCGAGCCCAGTGTATGTTGCCCCGCGGCGCCAGGCTGCTGCGCCCAGCCCTGCGCTCCTTGGCCAGCACCCGCCGGACGCCCAGCGCGTGGGCCGGACAGGCGGGCGCCATGGCCACCGATGCGCAGCCGATCGCGCGGGCGGGGGGATTCTACGAGGAACTGCCGGCCGGCTGCGGGGCGTACAAGTTCTACCTGGACGGCGCGTGGAGGGAATCGTCCTCCGGGAAGCAGGTCTCGATCAGCAACCCCACCACCCAGGGGGTCGCTTTCCGCGTGCAAGGTGCGGGCATGTACATGGCCTTCGTGCGCCCCCCACCCCGCTGTGCTTCGCCCAGTGATGCCGCTCGAGAGGTGCCGGGCATGCCCGGCGGGTGTCAGGAGGATCGGTCGGAGCGCGTCGCGCCACGCGAGGTAACGTTCGCGCCGCCCGGCTGTATTCCGATCAGCGTTCCGCGGCAACTCATGCCGCCGGCGGACGGAATCAATTGTCCCCGCTCCGCTGCCGATCCTGGGGCTATCGCGTTGCGCGTGGAAACCGCGCTCGCCGTGTTTGGCTCGCCATCCGTGCGCATTGCCGTGCCGTCCGCTCGCCGCCCGCACCACGGGGCCCGGGCACCCCGCCCCCTCAACTCCTCGCTCAAAAAACATATCCCGCCGATTCGCATCCATCCCCCTCACCGGTTCTCAGCCCCACAGCAACCGACTCACAGCGACTCGATATCCGTGAGTGCGGATTGGATGCATGACTCTTGCGCGATGTTGCGCCCTTTGACGCGCAGCGTGCACGCCAGCGGAAGTGGACTTGATGTTCGAGGCGGCCAAAGCGGCGCAGAAGCCCTGGGCGCGGACGCCGCTCTGGAAGCGTGCCCAGGCGCTGCACGCGGCGGCCCGGCTCATGCGAGAGCACCCGCAGCCGATCGCCGACGCGCTGGTGGCGGAGGTGGCCAAGCCACGGAAGGACAGCATGGCGGAGGTGATCAGGTCTGCGGACCTCATTGACTACACCGCCGAGGAGGGTGTTCGCTACCTGGGCGAGGGGAAGCTCCTCACGTCGGACTCCTTTCCGGGCAACGAAAGGAACAAGCTGTGCCTGGAGTCCAGGGTGGGGGCAATGCAGCGGTGGATGGGCACTGATCTGCTGGCTGTCGTTCAATTGCTTGATGATCGCAGGGTGGATTGCATTGGCATTGCTGAATCAATTTGTCCCACCCACAGAGGGTGTTGCTTCCCTACATTTCCTGCTTTTTGCTGCCAGAGGGAATCTATTGGGAGAAAGTATGGCTCTCCTGCCGCCCCAGCAATGAAGCACGGATGTCTTGCAATGGAGCAAGAAATGTCCATCCCCATTGGTGTTTCCTACTATCATACGAAGGATTTCCAAGTGGGCAACGTCGGCTCAGTTCCAGCCCCACCAAATAGCGCTCCCTGCCTGTTTTCGAGATTGGTTGCCAAGATGTTGGTTTGGCGGCTGGCTGTTGAAGGTGACGACAGGAATTGACTATGCACTTCACCGGGGTCATGCATATTTACCAATTGAAAATGTGACAACCTGTGCCCAAATTATTTTGTTTATGTTTGCTTTCTTTGCATACTACATCAACGTGCTGGAATTCTCCTCTGGAGAAGCACAGAACTCAGTGGAAGTCCAGGTTCTGCTGTCCAGTAGTGGTCGTCCCTGAAGTATGCCATTCTGTCTGGGTTGACCACATAAGTGTCTTGACAGCCGTCTTCCTGTGCCCTTGATTTCAACGTTCGCTGCTGTCAACAAACGATGTGTCAGCACAGTATCAGGTCTGGACCTTTGCCAAGTTCCGCACGTGGTTGCCCACTGTGTCTGCCGGTTTGAATCCTACAGAATCTCAAACATTTGTAGACTGGTAAGTGAGAAACCAAAAATTGAAGCAGAAAATAAATGCTGAAGGGATGCTGTAAGCAAAGTCACAAGTGCTAGCAATCATATGAATCACTTTTCCTCTCTGCTTCAGCCAGGTCTTCCAAGAGCAAGCTTGAATACTGTCTGGCCTATCTGATTGAACTCATAAAGAGTCCTTTTTGGTCCCTGCACTGCACCCCCCATCCGTGGCAAAGGATGGCAACCCAGGTGCTACTCAGTCCCTGATGCAGCATCGTCAGTCCTGCCTCCCCTTTTGCCTGAAGATGAAAATGCAGTGGTGTATCCCAATTTTGTGCAAGCAATCAAGTCAGAACATATTTCCCTGCCCTGGTGCAGTGCAGTTTTACATCAGAACTGCAAAGCTCTTTGCTGACACTGTAGGCAGACTAGAAGTTTCATTTGTGTCTTGGACTCATGGATGCACTAACTACCACAGAGCCTGCATCTATCAGCAAGAAGGCTGCCAGTTCGACAAACACATTGCAACAGTGATTAGATGCTGCACGACTGGTGCACTCTCAGAGATCTCAAGTTCCTTCTGGTGAGCCAATCCCGGCCTTTGCCCCCGCCAGGTTCCCCTGGGCGTCGTCCTGTGCATCCCACCCTTCAACTACCCCGTCAACCTGGCGGTGTCCAAGATCGCCCCCGCGCTCATGGCCGGCAACGCCGTCGTCATCAAGCCCCCCACGCAGGGCTCCGTGGCGGCCATCCACATGATCCAGTGCTTCCACAGGGCGGGCCTGCCCCCGGGCGTCATCAACCTGGCCACCGGCCGGGGCTCGGAGATCGGCGACTATCTCACCACCCACAGCTCCGCCGGCTGCATCAGCTTCACAGGCGGCGACACGGGCATCGCCATCTGCAAGAAGGCCTCCATGGTGCCCCTGCAGATGGAGCTCGGCGGCAAGGATGTCTGCATCGTCTGTGCGGACGCCGACATCGCCCTGGCGGCCAGATCGATCGTCAAGGGGGCGTTTTCCTACAGTGGGCAGCGCTGCACGGCTGTCAAGATCGTGCTGGTGGAGAACGCCGTGGCGGAAGAATTGGTGGATCAGGTCCTGGAGGGGGTGAGGCAGCTCACGGTGGGGTCGCCGGAGGACGACGCCTCGATCACGCCCGTTATCAGCAAGTCGTCAGCGGACTTCATCGAATCGCTGGTCCACGACGCGCGGGCGAAGGGCGCCAGGTTGAGGATGGATTACAGGCGGGAGGGGAACCTGATCTGGCCTCTGGTGGTGGACGATGTCACGGAGGGGATGCGGCTGGCCTGGGAGGAGCCCTTTGGGCCCGTGCTGCCTGTGATGCGCGTGGAGGGCGTGGAGCAGGCGGTGGCGCACTGCAACGCCAGCGAGCTGGCCCTGCAGGGGTGCGTGTTCACGCGGGACGTGGAAAGGGCGGTGCGCATCAGCGACGCCATGGAGACGGGGAGCGTGCAGATCAACGCGGCGCCGGCGCGCGGGCCTGACCACTTCCCGTTCCAGGGCTTCCGGGCGAGCGGCATCGGCTCGCAGGGCATCCGGAACAGCCTGCAGATGATGACCAAGGTGAAGTCGACAGTCATCAACCTCGCCACGCCGAGCTACACCATGGGCTGAGGGCGGCGGAGACTGGGGCTTCTTTGGCGCGATTTCGGACATTTCTTTCATCCGTTTGGCTTGGAGGTTCTTTATTCTTGAGTCCGATGGCGGCGGGCTCTTGCGACATTGGTTTGTGTGGTTGGAAGATTCATTATTTTTTGCGGGGGGGCTGTCCGCCAGCAGGGGCCTCCTTCGACGGCGGCGACAAGTGTTGGTGCAACACCGGTGCTCATGATGAGAATGGCGGCAAGAGAGGAATAGGAAGCTGCTTCCATCGAGGTTCCCATGCATGGAACGACAGATACACTGCAAAGTTTGGGCCATCGGGACTCTGGCTGGGGACCATGCGGCTGCCCTGTGTGACGCTGGATGGAAGCTGTGGTGTGGATTATTCACAGCTGCCTGCTGCTGCAGTCGGTGCGGCAGAGGCCTGCAGGGTTCACATTCTTTGAGGAAATTGTCCAGGTCAGGCTGAAGTTGTCGACTTGGCTATTGTCCTCATATTTGTTGTCAGATTGTGCATTTGCTATAGACTCCATTCTTGTCAGTTCAATTTGGAGAAGTTAAGTCTATCTGTGGGCGATATCTTGTGAGCTGCACTGGCAGGCCGTTGTGGTTCTTTGGGTGGACACAGCGGTGATTATATCAAGTTTAATGACAGATCGTCCCTACGGTTGTGGGGCTTGTGTAGGCCTGTGGGGCCACCTGTCTTTGGGGTGGGTGGGAGTTCCAGACCGGTGCTGCTAACGAATGACGTCCACCCTACTCGTCCTTGCATGTGCAGAATCCGTGCCACACATGCATGAAGAAATCGTATTGGCAACAACCATTGGTGGAACTGAGCTTACAAAACTTCAGATGGCAAAAGGGCCATGCTCTGTGTGTGGGCAGCAACGATGGGGCGTGTCCGCACTGCATTTGGGCCATCGTGCATGCTGATTTATCGCCAAGACTTGGTTAGTACTCTGCATTGTGTGCGCAGTGGTTGCTGATGCAGGGCGGCTTCCCCGTGGGCAGCCTCGTGGTGGCAATGAACTGCAATATCCCTTTGCTAATCTTGGCGCCACGCAGTACGTT
>CAJHUC010002744.1:0-10128 GCA_905146915.1 Ostreobium quekettii
GGGACCTGCTTGCATCGATGGTCCCGGGGGCATTTGAGCTGGTCCCTCTTCGGGGACTTACAATCCCCACGTATTAAACGCCCTCCAAAAATTTCCCATAAACTGCGAGTCTCTATCACAACAATGCCACTGTGATCTCGATCACACGATGGTATCACGACGCAGCAATGTCACCATGTTCGTAAAGAGTGAATGATGGCCAGTATTTCTTTGCCACAGTTGTGCTAGCGCATCTCAGCTCCCCCAAGTCGTCTGGACATGTATTCTGTGAGTTGCAAACCGCATTCTTGGTCTTGTATCAAAACTGCTCTTGCTGCAAAGTCGCTAGTATTAGTCATGACGACAAAGGGCAAGTCGTCATTTGGCAGCAGTAGTATGGGGTACTATAGTTAACCAGTCTTTCAGCGTTTGAAAGGATATCTCCTATGCGTCTCCCCACGCAAAGGGCTCACTAACCTTGGTGGGGTTCTGTCATGGGTTTTGCCATGGAGGCAAACCCTGGCACAAAATGTCAATAAAAATTGGCCAGCCCGAGGAATGCTCTTACGTGATGCACATTTTTTGGTGTTCGCCAGTTTTGAACTATTTTGATCTTCAAGTTGTCTGGTCGGGCTCCATGCCTTCCGACTACAACCCCAAAGAGTTCCATTTCTTCGGCCTCAAAGGAGCACTTGTGGGGCCTGACGACCAACCCGTGTTCCCATAAGCATCTCATGATGATCCGCAAGTGCTCCATGTGCTCTTCCATATTTCGGCTGTACATGAGTATGTCATCCAAGTAGATGACAAGGAAGGTATCCGCCACGTTCTTGAACACTTAGTTTATGTATTGCTGGAAGGAACTCAGCGCATTGCACAGTCCGAAGGGCATCACCAGGTACTCGTAGCTTTTGTGTCGTATGACAAAGGCTGTCTTTGGTATGTCTTCCTCCCTTACTCGTATTTGGTGGTAGCTGGACCATAAGTCCATCTTGCTGAAGACGGTAGCCCTTGCAAGTTTGGCTATTAAATCGTCAATTTCGAATAGGGGGTACCAGTCCTTGATGCTTCTTTTGTTAAGAGCTCTATAATCGATGCGCATTCATAGCCCACCATCTTTTTCTTGGCGAATAGTACTGGAGCTCCCCGTGGCGAATTGCTTGGTTATATTAACCCGACATCCAGTAGTTCTTCGATTTGCCACTTTAACTCATCGTTTTCCTTAGGAGAGAGCTGGTATGCAAGTGTATGCACAGGCTTGGCATCGGGTAGCAACTCAATGCTATGTTCTAGTCTCCCTTCAGGTAGTAGTCCCAACTGTAGTTTGTCACTCATGACCTCCAGGAACTCTCTCAGTAGTGTTTCCCTGATGTGTTGGTCTTTGTCACCTTCTTTTGCTTCTTCATTGGTGGTTTCTCTTACTACCACCATGTAAGTCTTCGCTCCCTTTTTCAAGGCTTGGGATAGGTCCTTTCCGGATAGGGTGATTGCGTTGATTCGTTGGGTCTCTTCATCATCTTCCCGTAATCCATTTAGTAGCCATAGCGCTTTCTTGTCTTTGATTTGCAATATGTTAATCTTCTAGTTAATCCTTGGGCTGAATTCGCACAGCCACGGCACTCCTAGAATTGCGTCGTGTCATCCCAGCTCCGTGACTTGGAAGGCTGGCTAGCATTTAAATTCTTTTATTCGTAGCTTGTAGGTATCCACCTCTTGTTCGGGTTCGTGCCGTACTGACCCGTCTGCCAGATGTAGTGTTTGGGTGTCACCTTTCTCTCTCCAGTGTATGCCGTATTGTTCACAGAACTCCTGGCTAATGAAGTTACCGGTGGCTCTTCTGTCAATCAACACTTGCACTCTTTGTCCTCCTAGTGTCCCCTTGAAGCAGAGCAGCTTCCTGTGCTTTTGTTGCATCTCGTTGATTTCTCCTGTCAGGCCTTTCTTCACTATTGGCTCTCGCCTCGCGTCGACCCACCATTCATAATCTACCCATGTCTTGTTGTATTCTCCCCAATCTTGCGGCCTTTTATACAGGTCCATTTCATGGATGGCCATCCACCAACGCACTTGTCTTCCACAATAAGATTCCAGCGCCTTGTTTGTGGCTTTTTCTTCTCCCTTCGACTCCAAGGGACCCCTCTCATGTGGTTCCAGTTCGACTGTTGTCTCCACGCGGTCTTCTTGCCATCCTTTGTTGCGCTATCCATATGCACTCAAGGCCCTTGGCCCCCGTATCTTAGTTTATTCGAATTGTCCTCTTGGGTTCACGGATTCCATATGGTTTCTTTGTTCGCCGCGATGACTCCCGCCCCTCAACAATTTTTTCTCATTACCGCAGCCCTTGGCTTAGCTTTCCTGTCGTTTCCTGTCATGCCATCCTTGCGCACCCAGGTCTTCCGGCCATATCTTCCCAGTGTTCTCAGGCTGTCCTTTTGGATTGATAGAACCACGCGGTCTCTCTCTTATTGTCCGCAGTGATAGCCACCCCTCAACAACTTCCACCACTCGCTGCCGCCGCAGTCCTTGATTTGGTGGGTCAGCTTCGAGGTCGTCAGAATTGAAGGCTCCAAAACCAATTGTAAGGGGCGAGGTCCCCTTTGACCGGTCAGGAAACGGCCCGTTGAACCCCGTTCGACTCGGGGATAGTCCGGTCGGAACTTGAACCACAACTTTGATTACAAACTGGTTCGGTGTGACTGTATTTATATCCACCTCCCAAGGCATTCCAAGGGTCATGCCAGAAATAGGATGAGTCATCCTATTTCTGGCACACCCACCAAGTTTCAAATTCATAATTGGTTTGTCCCTTGTTCTCCCGTTCACCAACCCGCTGGTCCCCAAGGTTCGCTGGCCTTTATCCCTTCTAACCCACCCCGCTTGGGCCCCAAGAGCCACTCCCTCGTATGTTGAGCGTGTTTGAGCAACACAGGGCAGTGTGCCCATATTCATTATGTGAAAATTCAGCGTTTCACCCTTACACCCACCTCCATCCATGGCGATCTTTGTGGGGAAATGCTCGCCCCTGTGCTCACCGGGATCCTTTGCAAAAGCAACAAAACAATGCACCTCCCCCCACATGGCCAGATGCACAACGTCCTTCTTGGCCAATTCAGGCCCCCTCGCGGGGCACTTGGCCAGCTGCTTCTCCTCGGATCTCCTGGATGGGACCCCCCTTCCATCGGGATGGGGGCCTTTGGTGCTCTAATGCTGCGTGGCGCATTTTCGTCATCCGCGCCCACTGGCTCCGAAACCACTTGGCGTGGTTTTAGGTTTGATGCGGGTGATGTGCCTGCCGAGGCACCCGAATGGGCCCAGATGGACCTCCTCCATTGGATGACCGGTGGGCTTTGCCGGGGCGCTCGTTCCTTTAGGTATGCAGTGTGGGCCCAAGCTTGCAGGTGATTGGGTGCAGGGCAGCCGTGCACACTGTGGGAGCGCGGCATCGTGTGGGTCGTGCGTGCAGCTACGGGGTGTGCGAAGTGGGCGAGAGAAAAGAATTACAGTCTGATAGGTGGTCACCCCTTTGAGGGGGTGGCCCCCGCCCGGATCACGTGACAATGCTGTGTACGGGCCCAATGATAGTATCTCATCCCCCAATACGGTCTGGCAGAGGGGGTCTAAAGTACTAGAAATATATCTATCAATAACTCCTCTACCACTAACCCAATGGAAGTGGTTTAAGAATATATAAACTTCTAATAAAGCCTACTTTCATGTGAATTGTACAAACATAATGTTTATTGTACTTTAACCTCCCAGGAACCCAGTTACCAGAGAAACATACTACCCCCTATGCTTTACACCATAGCGTGGAATGTTTTGGGGATTTAACGTGTCCACGGAATTTTGCTTCCAGTGGGTGTAACGTGATTGTGGACAGTCGTTGGGACACATCTGGCAGTGGCATAGTTGGGGGCTCTCGGTTTGGTGTGTGTTGGCTGGGCTAGGCCAGATGGGGTGTAGTACTAGCATCTAATGGGGTGAGGCGACACGTGGTGCACGTGTGGCTGGTCGTGTGGCATTATCCTTTGTAAAAAGGCGTTTTGGTTGTTCAGTATCTGGTGTAGCACCAGTGATGATTCAGTTGGCGTGATGTTTGTCTTTGTTATGATCTATTACTCTTCTTTGCTTCCATCCCCCCCAAGTACCCATTCTCTGGTTTTGGATGAGGCTCTGGCTCTGTGGTTTTAGTTTTATTGTGTGGGGTCGCTGTGCGCTCATTGACCTTAAATCGTAAGTTAGGAGGGATAGCTGCATGAGTAGACAGTTGTTTACTGCGCCAACGTGATGGTCTTGGTCACATGAGGTCAAGTTGTTAGAATTATTGGGCAGGGCGGCGTGCGTTTCCCTCCTGAGGGAGGCCGTGCGTGCAGTTGCATTGCTTGGACTCATGGGGGATTGCCCAATTTCTGGACGCTCCTCCTTTTTCAGATATATATTCTTGGAATAGTAGCTGAGAAATGGAACTGTGGGGAAGCAGCGGCCCCAAACATGATTAAACCCGGTAGTTTGTGGGGGTTTCGTGTGGCTGGTTGACGCAATGCCCACAGTGAGCGCTCAAGTGGACGAGCTCGGACATGTGGATTGAGCCACAATGGTGTTGAAAGAGCTACGAGAAGGAATGTTGGGTTGATCATCAAAACAATGTTGGCAGAGTCATGCCCACAAACAACCCAGCTCCTGGGACTCACTTTCCAGGCAACATTTCCGAAACCTTGAGTTTGTGTCTCCGCCTGTGTGTTTCCACCTCGTTGGTCACACTAGCATAGGTTTGGCTATTGAAAACTTCACCTACCATGTCCGCTGACCTGATTTTTCCTCGCGTTCTTTAGATAGACGTTGTTTGGACTCGCCAAGAGCCTGTCCAGTGGCCAGATATAATTCCCCATTCGAGAGGGAGATTAGCTCGTTGAACGCTCGGATGGCAAAGATCCAACTTTGCCCAAAAGGGAGTCTCAACTGCGCAATCACGCTCAGGGGTTTGCTGGCACCCGACGGCAGTGCAACACTCCCATGTACATGCGCTCAATGCAATCTGAACACAGCAACAGCCCACATGGCTAAAAGAATGCCATGAGCCCACAACAAGGGGCCGAGCCCGACATCGCTACTCCATCCCCTCGAACTCGTCCTCCTCCTTGGCATCCATGTCCTCGTCATCGGCTCCCGCACAGGGGGCGCTGTGCCGCAGGAAGTCTGCGGCCTCCGCCCTCGTCACCCCCGCCCCTGCTGCCTCGTCGTTGCTCACCAGGCTGATCCCCGACGCCACCACCATCCCCCAGGCCTCGCCCAGCTTGGCGTCGCCCTTAGACTCCTCCGCCAACCGGCGCATGAAGTCGTTGAACTCGCGCGCCCGGGATCGTCCCACGGCGGCCTCGCGCAGGGCCCCAAGGCACCTGAGGGCCTTGTCGTACAGCCTGGCCCCCACGCTGGAGGCGATCAGGGCCCGCACAGCTGCCTGCATGCCCTCAAAGGCGTCGTCCACGCGGCCGCTGGACAACAGATCTCTAAAGTCGTCGATGGGCGTAGACGTGCCGACCGTCGAGACGGCGGACTTGACGTTGGAATCGGGATCGAAGATCGGCGCGTCGGCCAGCCTGCCGAAGCGGGACGGCTCGGCGGCCTGCGCTTCTCGTTCGTCCGCGGCCTTGGACTGGCTGCTAGATGAGATGGTCACGAAGCTCGTCTCGGCGTCCCTGAGGGCCTCCCGGCAGCCCGGCATGTCGTCGAGCATCGGGTCCAGTGTGTGGCAGGCCAGGACGTCTGCGCCGGGGTCGATGGGGGTGGCGTCCGGGTTGGCGACCCTCGCCCCCAGCAGGTGGACGAAACGGCGGAGGATGGGGTTTGGAGTGGTCTCGGGCTGGAGCCGCTCGCGGCCGCCCGCCGTGAGGTCCATGCTGTCGACGACCTGGGCGGCGGATGCAGCGCGTCAAGCAGCGGTGCATGCCAGGGCGAGGGCGTGCAGACGTTGGCCGCTGGGCGACGCGATGCTGATGAATCGCTTGCTAAGTGCTCAATATTGGATTCATCATCATTCATTTTTACATAACAAGGCAATGGCGGCTCATTGTCAGGGTGCAAGGAGGAGAATGCGCTCTTGTGGACAGCAACTCGCGATTGGCGTGTGGCGTGCATCGCCTGCAAAGGTGCAGGACACATGGTCGAAAGATTGAAGCAAGTGGCAGCGAGCACACTCCAGGGTGCCAGCTTACACCACCGCCAGCCCCAAATGCTGCCATGGGCACCGTTGTCCACACTTCTGTATTGACATTGAATCAATGCAAATATATCAATGCAAATCGATAACGGGTAGCTGCGCAATCAAACATGCTGTCATAGCCATGCATGCAACTCAGCAACACTAACAACGCTACCAGCGAACAGCCCAGGTCAGAATTAAAGCACCTACTGACCCCACACCGAAAACCGCAGCTTGCTTCCCGCACCTTTTGAGCAGCCTCGAGCTGTTTTGCTGTGGGTGAAAACTCGGGTCGCGAGTCAAATGATGAGAAGGCATAGAACCGCACATCCTCTTTGAAGGGTAGAACGTTCATGCAGAGGGCGTCCGGCTGGGAGGGCGATCCAATGACGGGGGTCATCACTCCCAGGAACAGGGCAGATCGAACACGTAGGCATGCACGAACGATCATGACCCGTCCTTCGGCTTCGAGGGCATGGCAGAGGGCAGACAGCGCCTCACAGGACCCACCATCGGCTGAGGGCAGCACCATGTAGCTGTCCTTCATGTACTCGTGTCTGGGAGCCTGACAGGAACAAGCAGAGCACAGGCGATGAAGATCGTATGTTGGCAAGGACAGTACACTTCCATGATCTTAGTTATCATGCTTGGGAGGGGATGCTTGTTGTAGCACCATGGGGTCCCTTATTGACCATAAATATTGCGACTGCGCTCCCTTGAGCACACTAAGATGATGCTGAGTTCTGGGGACTTGAGCTGCATGCATGGAGCCGAGTGAGCATGAGCACTCACAATGCGTCATAGGGATCACTGCAATACGATGCAAAGGCATGCAAGGGACTGACCCGGCAGCCACCAAAGGGCATGACAGAAAGAACAGGTGCCAACTGCACGTAGCTGTGTCGCATGGAGTTGACTCAAAGAAAGAAGTTCTGTCATTCTGGAGAATGGAATTGGAGCACACAGGACCCCAAACGAAGCGATCCAGCAAATGAATACAATGTACTTCGACCCCTGATTCAAGAAGCTGAGGAGGACATTTTGGAAGCTCAAGCCCAGGAAATGGCATCATTACAGCAGAACTATCGACAACTGCACAGCACATACAACAATGCAAGCCTTCATTATCATGGAAACCGAGGTAGCAAATGCCGGTGCACGAGCATTCCAGCACATAGCCTTCGCCTCTTGGCTCCCATCCCCATTCACCCAGCTGAAATGGGGCCATATGACTGCTCTCCACATGCCACCATTCCTCCCTCTGTCGCGGAGATGCCAACTGCATCCTTGTGTGATGTTGGCTCAAGTTCGATCCACACGTAACCAGTTTTCCTACACGCCTTTCAAGCACTCCCAAGTGGCCTGTGGCTGTTCAGCAACCGAACAACCTCCTTCCCAGCTGGTCACAGGGGAAAAAAGCTATGAGGTATGATGCCATCAACAGCGCTTCATGTTGGTGGCAAAAGGCCAGTACTATACAGAGCTTGCTGCAGTCACATTTGTTTGTATGAAAGACTGCTCCTCAACCAGAGTTGTGCAACTGTATCCAATGTATCCTAGCAAGTTCTGTGGTGGATACTGGCGCTAGGTGGCAGATACAAACATGATTGAGGGCCCCAGGGAGGGCTATATACTGCTAGGAGGAGGACACTAACACTGTGTAATGATGGTATCTCCTGTTGAGAGGCAGTCATTCCATCCCCACTCTGCTTGATCCTAAAATCCTAAAAAATAAGGTACATTCCATACAGATTCAAGTATTTTGGGAAGTCCGCTAGAAGGGGATGCCAGTGAAACTCTTGTCAGCAAAGTTGGGCTTTCCATAAGACAAAAATTCTTGAAACAAACTTTGCCCAAAACAGAACATGCCCTATGGGACAGCATACCTGGCTCTTGTCAGCAAAGCCCAGCAGACTAATCCCCTTCTCTGGTGCATAGGCCAGGCTCTCCTGCTCCTCATTCGACAAAGGTACCTTCTGCTTCCCATACTTGTACGCTCTCACCCTCTCTTCAGGGGGCACTGGCTGGTCTGGGTTGGACAGCGTCTTATACTCCAGCTCCCTCTTAACCTGGTGTTCGGCATCAGGGTCCTTTAACCTGTCTGAATACAACTTCAAAGTGGGCATCTTCTCCTGGGATACCTTCTTGTACACTCGAACGCCGATTTGCAGCATGTCGCCAATGTGCAGTGGCCCGTGGTAACCCAGGTATGGACTCACTTCCTTGCTGCCAAACATCTTCAAGACTTCATAGGCGTTTGCAGCATGCACTACCTCTCCCGCAGTCTGCCGCAGGAGATCTTTGACTATGCAAAGGTTTGCTTCCTTGCCAGGGCTAAATGGGCAGTCGAAGTCAATGGACACTGCCTGCAATTTCACTTCATTTTGCTGCAATTTTTGCACCATAGGCCCTCGAAAGGCATCAGGAAGGGGTTTGACCTGCCACACAAGGGGATGTGAATGCACATGGCACACGCAACCCGGGGCCCCAGCACCTTCAGTGTGGCCATTTATTCACACTGACTGCACCTGTAGCTCACCCACTGGTAAACATGGTGCTGCATGGACACAGGCATTTGAAAGCATAACATTTAAGAATTCCAGTGCATTTGTAGATTTTGAGTCGATTGAATTCGATACAAACGAATGCTGTAGTTATGCTTGTCATCTCTCCTGTCAAGCGCGCAAAAGAAGGTGAGGTATGCAAGAGTTCTTTCACTGTTGCGGTTCGGCAAGAAAGCAGTGCTGGCATGAACACCGAATGTGCCAGTTGTAAGAGTTCGATTCTTGTGGTACCAGAGATTTGTAAGGGTAGAAAACATTAAAACAGTAGGGCAGAGAGCACTGGGCACTTAGCACCATATGGTCCAACTGGGCTGTACAGTAGTGGTATGGACAGGACATGGAAAAGCTCAAAGGAGTCTCACTTTAGTTATCTTAAAACAGTGGTCACACAACCCACTCGCCAGGGGCAGAGTTGTACAGCTATGCTGGTGATTGACACATGCTATTATTTGGAGGGGGCACAAAGGTCGCATTTACAGACACAATTCTGTTGTCTCACAGCAGGCTGCAAATTTGCTTGTTAAACAGCCTGTGGACACATCCTGTTCCACCCAAACTCACCCCAGTAACGAAATTTGACAGCAGCAAAATCTTTTTTGCAGCCTTGGCCCGTCTTGGTTCGCTTCCCACTGCCTTTATGAGCAGATCCAAGCCCACAACGAGGGCATCAAGAAAATCGCTCACTCCAGAGCTCACCGCCAAGCCTGACACCGCTGACAGGTATCCCACGTCAGGCACCTGCAGTGGTTTTATCTCTGTAATGTTCCGATACTGTGTGTCGTCACCTTCAGCCACCAGTTCGTCATGGAGAGAATTCGATGTTCCTGCGCTGTGCCCAACAATTGATCTTAAAAAACATATTCCACTGCAGTCAGAACAGCTGATGCAATGCGATATCATTCATCATGGCTTGCAGAGTGTTATGGCCAAGTTTTGTGGTTTCTGGACCAATTATATCAAAGATTCGCTTGGTGACCGCGTTTTACTGTGAGCACTGGTTATGAGAGCCAGCAGATGAGAGTGGGGCTGGAAAATGAACAGTTATCAAAAAGACAGTAGTTCATTCTCACCTGTTGTGCCAAAGGTTATCAGGCTGACCTCATGAGCCGGCCGGAACACTATCTGACAAGGCACAGAGATGGATCAGATTTTTCTTTATTGGGTGTACACTGGGACCTGGCCATACTCCATCAGCAAATACATCCAGCCATTAACACAAACGAATTGAATGTCATGCCAGCATAACAAGATATTGTTGGCTTCCGAGGAGTTAATAATAACATAGTCGAGGAACCACCAGCGCAATGGGTGCCTGGACCTGCCACAGTCGGTTTCAAAGAACTTTTACCGTGTTCAAATGCATCGGCAACGTGCACAGAACACACT
>CAJHUC010002746.1:0-19983 GCA_905146915.1 Ostreobium quekettii
GCTGCTCGCCAACGAGGCAGGCTTCGCGTCGCGCATCGACGATCCCGTCGGCAAGTACCTCCCCGCGCTCGTGACCACCTCGGTGATCACTGGCGATGCCGTCGAGCAGTTCAAGAGTGCGCGCAGCGAGTACAACAACGCCAGAGAGTACACTTTCGACGTCTCCTATGATGATGTTCAGATCGCCTACTGGGGCCAGCAGGCAGACCTCGACCGCGTCGAGAAGAACCCGATGGGATATCAGGATCTCAAGACGCAGAAGTTCATGTCGCTCGGTCCAAAGCCTTATCGCGAGGCGCTCTCACTCTCTCCAGCAGAGCCCGGGCTGGCGCGCGCGATCGAGATCTCTGAAACGGTCGTCTCCACGGGAGGTTGGTCAGATCTCGAGCCCTCGTTGGTCCTCAAGAACCTTGGCTGCGAGCAGGTCATCGTGATCACTCGCCAGGGGAGCACGGTCGGGTTTGGCGCAGACGTATCACGCCAGCTTGGCATGACCGACGAGGAGAACGCGCAGATGTTCGATCCGGGCAACCCCGAGAGCTCGGTGGCTGTCTCGCTCGAGGCTGCCGATGGCATCTGGTGCACGAACTGGGATGGTGTCGAAGGGTTCGACTTCGCAGGAGCCTACGCCGACGCTTACCTCGCGCCGCTGCAAACCACCTCCGATTACCTTACCGGCGCCAAGGGCGCCTACAGCAACATCTCGCCATCGCTCGATCTCGTCGGCTGCACGGCAGGTGTTGGCGAGTGATCCTGGCAGGTCGCCCCTGATATCCGAATGTCAGGGGCGATCAGTCGCGTCCTTCGAGGGCCTCAGATAGAGCGCCACGGAGTTGACGCAGTAACGCAACCCTGTCGGTTGCGGCCCATCATTGAAAACATGCCCCAGGTGCCCATCGCAATGGGCGCACAGGACCTCGGTGCGCTCCATGTTGTAGCGAGGGTCCGGGCGCGTGATCACGCGCTCGGGATGCACGGGTTGCCAGAACGAAGGCCACCCGGTCTTCGAGTTGAACTTCGTGCCCGACGCGAACAGTGGGTTGTTACAGGCGGCGCAGTGATACACGCCCGCTGTCTTGACCTTGAGGTATGCTCCGGTCCACGGGTCTTCGGTGTCCGCTTCTCGCAAGATCTTGTACTGCAACTCCGACAGCCGCTTCTTCCACTCCGCGTTGTCCATCTCGAGCTTACTTCCGAGCGCCGGGATGGAATTGGTGGGCGGGGGTAGTTGTGGTGTTGTGCGTTTGGGTCTTGGCTTGCGCGCACCCGTACCACCAGTCGCGTTGCCTCCTGCGATGTTGGCTTGCGCGAGGTTTGGATCGGCTACCGTTGGAACCTCACATCCCACGATCAAGCAGGCGGGTGAGAGCAGCGTCCACGAGAGAAATTTTCGACGATCGAACATCTCGAGCCTCCTGCCTGAATTGACTCCCGCACAGGAGCGCCGTGTGGCGTTTGTCAGACCTCTTGAATCGAAAACACATCACCAGTCATAGACAATTTCAGCGACGTGGCCAAGTATGCTGCCTCGGATGATGAGATGAAGGAGCTTGAATGAAGCAAAAAGCAGTCGCGATATTATTCGGAGGGCAGGGCGCCAGCGCTCGCGCAGGAGACATCGGCTTGCTCTTGATGCGCCTGATCTTCGGGTTGACGATGGCGTTCGCGCACGGGGCAAAGAAAGTCCCGCCAGCTGATGGCTTCATCGCTGGCGTCGAATCGATGGGCTTTCCACTGCCCGAATTTTTCGCGTGGTCTGCCGGGCTCGCCGAGTTCGCTGGCGGATTTCTTATCGCCATCGGGCTAACCAGCCGACCTGCGGCGTTCTTTCTCTTACAGACGATGCTCGTTGCCGTGTTCATTCGCCACGGCGAGGACCCCTTCAAGAAACAAGAGATGGGGTTGCTCTACGGCACGTTTTCGCTCGGGATTCTGTTGATGGGGTCGGGCCGCTTTAGCCTGGATTATCTCATCCGCAACAAACTCGGCGCCCGAAAAACTGATGCGAAATAGACTTTGTTTGTCGGCCACTTCACAAGTATGCTGCGCCGATACCTGAACCCCTGGGTTCACACAACATGCTCTCGAGACAATGAGGAAATAGAATATGAGTTACCATACAACATCCCGCACTCGTTGGTTTGCAGGGGTGCTCGCCATGGGCGCGGTCGCGCTCTCGCTCGGCTGTCAGCAACCCGCCAAGAAGGCAAAGACGCCCGAGGCCGATGCTCCTACTGACACGACCGCCAAGGCGGACGCCCCCGCTGGCGACACCGCGGCGTGCGAGAAGTACCAGAAGTCCTTCTGCGAGGCCGCGGGCGCGCAGTCCCAGGCGTGTCAATCGATGGGCGTGGTCTCTGGCTTGATGCCTCCGGCTGCCTGTGAGGCTGGCCTCAAGGATCTCGAGTACACCAAGAAGCAGGTGGCCGAGATGGGCAAGAAGTGTAAGGAGCTCGAGAAGCGCCTTTGCGCTGACCTCGGCCCGGACACCCCGACCTGCAAGATGGTTCGCGAGCGCACGCCGATGTTCCCACCAGAGCAGTGCGTGGCGATGCTCGGTCAGTACGACAAGGTCCTCGCCGAGCTCAAGGCCGAGGAGGAGAAGAACAAGCCTCTCACCGCCGAACTTCGCGCCAAGATCGAGGGCGCTGACGCGGCGAGCTGGGGTCCTGCTGACGCCAAGGTCACCATCGTCGAGTTCTCCGATTTCCAGTGTCCTTACTGCACGCGCGCCGCGCAGGCTGTCGACCAGCTCAAGGAGCAGTACAAAGGAAAGAGCGTCCGCGTGGTCTTCCGCCACTTCCCGCTCTCCTTCCACAAGGACGCGCACCTGACCGCGCAGGCATCGCTCGCGGCAAAAGAGCAGGGCAAGTTCTGGGAGTTCCACGACCTCGTCTTCAAGAACCAGAAGGCGCTCTCCAGAGCAGATCTCGAGAAGTACGCGCAGGAAGCTGGTCTGGATATGGCCAAGTTCAAGGCCGCGCTCGACTCGGGTAAGTACAAGGCCGCTGTGGATGCGGATATGGCGCTCGGTGGCCAGGTTTACGTCCAGGGCACCCCGACGATGTTCATCAATGGCGAGCGCGTCCCGAACCCGACCGCGTTCGAGGCGTTCAAGCCGATGGTCGACTCTCGCCTCCAGTGAGCGCGATCAGTTAAGAACAACCGCTCACTCGCCGCCTCGCCTCTGCGAGGCTGGCGCGTGAACCTCGTGATGAGCCGCGCTTTGGCGCGGCTCTTTTTGCTCTGAGATGTGATCGAAGATCACGTCATCCTCAAGGATGTCTCGCTTGCCGTTGGGGTTGGCAAACTCGGCGAAGTAGTAAAACGTCGTCCCCGTCTGGCCAACGCACGCTTCGCACAGACCATCCTCGGCCAT
Organism: Ostreobium quekettii; assembly: GCA_905146915.1. Classification (NCBI taxonomy): domain Eukaryota; kingdom Viridiplantae; phylum Chlorophyta; class Ulvophyceae; order Bryopsidales; family Ostreobiaceae; genus Ostreobium; species Ostreobium quekettii. The sequence continues at coordinate 3,380 of CAJHUC010002746.1, forward strand.
CTCCTCGAGGTGTTTGGCCGCGACCTTGTAGTGGAGGTTCGTCGCGGCCGCGATTTCAGCGGCCGTCAGCCTGCCCTGGTGCGACTTTGCCGCGCGCAAGATCAGGTTCGAGGCGTCCTCTTGCTCGCTGGATGATGCGCGCTTTTCACTGATTTGCTTGTCGCGTGAGGTCCAGATGCGGTGGAGCTGGTCGGCGCTCGCGATGAGCGAGGTGCCGCCGACAAAGACCTCGAGGATCGCCATCGGGATTCCGATGGCGGTGATGTCGATGGCGGCAAGAATCATCAACCCGACCCCCATGAGCGCCGTGACGGAGCTGACGAGCGCCCACAGCGCGCGCAGCACCGCGCGGATCGGGCCGACCTCTTCACCCCAATCCCAGATGCGCGGCAGGCAATGGAAGAGCCCGGTGAAGAAGACCACGTATCCGGCGAGCGCGATATCTTGGGGGGTGCCCGAGTCACTGGCTGCGATCCAGATAAAACCAGTCAGCAGGAGGGCGGCTCCTGCGATCAATCGAATCATCGGTCTCTCCTCGTGCGCGTTGAATGTTGGCCGGACTTTGCTCCCGCTGGAGGAGGATCAATCCTCTTCTTTCGGGATGTAGATCCTGTCGGCCTTGACCTCGAAGTGGAGCAGGCTGCACTCGAGCGGTCCATTGTAAACAGTGTAGCGTTTGATCGCACGCAAGGGGATGGCGAATCCAAGCTCCTTGCTGCCCGTCAGTAGATAGACGCGCCAGTCGAAGAAACTTTCAATCAAAGTTTCGCCGAGGCGCTCGTGCGCGAGCATCGCCCCCGGTTCATCCTCGAGGCGCTCCCCGTAAGGTGGGTTCACACAAATCAGCCCTGGAGTGTCGCCAGCGCGAACCTCTCGGACCTCGCGTTGTGATAGGCGGATATGGTGTTTCGCGCCGCAGGCGTGTGCGTTCTCGCGCGCGCTGCGAATGATGTTGTGAGCCTTGTCGTAGCCAATGATATGCGGGAGCTCTTTTTGGAGCCCATCCTCGTGCATGCGCTTTGCTTCCTCCAGGACCTCCTGCCACATCTCTTCGTCGTGGCGACGCCATGTCTCGAAGCCGAACTTGTCGCGTCGGAACAACCCTGGCGCGATCCCCGCGGCCATCATCCACGCTTCGATGGGGAAGGTCCCCGAGCCGCACATCGGGTCGAGAAATGGCGCGCCTTGCGCGGCCATCTCGGGCCACCCCGCGCGCCAGAGGATCGCCGCGGCGACGTTCTCTTTGAGCGGCGCCGGGCCCTGCTCGATGCGCCAACCGCGTCGGTGGAGAGAAGCTCCCGAGAGGTCGATGCTGATCGTGGCGACGTCCTTTCGCACGTGCACGTTGATGCGCAGGTCGGGGTTGCTCGTGTCGACCGAAGGGCGGCGTTTGTACTTGTCTCGAAACTGGTCGACGATGGCGTCCTTGACCTTGAGCGCGCCGTAGTGCGTGTGCGTGATCTGAGACCCCGACGAGGTGAAGTCCACCGCCAGCGTCCCATCGACGCTCATGTGCTTGTACCAGCGCACCTGACGCACGCCATCGTAGAGCGCCTCGGGGGTTGGCGCCTCGCAGGTGTGCACCGGCATGAGGATGGCGTTCGCGAGGCGAGACCAGAGGCAGGCCTTGTATCCATCGCGGAGCGTTCCCTCGAAGTGGGCACCTCCGGCGGCTTGCTTGACGTTGGAGGCTCCCAGCGAGACCAGCTCTTCGACAAGCAGGGGCTCGAGGTTTTTGGCTATCGTTGCAAAGAACTTCATCGCGTCGTTCGTGGTCCAAAATTCAGGTGATTGGCTCTTCCAGTCATAGCGCCGCGCAGATGAGAAAGCACGACCAAAATCTCGCGTTCGCCACCTCTGCCTTTCAGGCATACGGGGGAACCGCATTGAATCTTCGCGACGTCTTCGTGCATTTCAATATCCGGAGGAGACTTCGCGCGGGGGTTGTGGTTCTGTCTGCTTGTTATAGAGTCCAGACCTCGCCATGAGGGTGAGGTCACGTTTCAAGGAGCAAGAGCACCATGATCGAACTCGAAGACGTCCGTGACTATTGTCTGCTCCTCCCGGAGGTCAGCGAAGGCTATCCTTTCGGAGAGGACCACCTCGTCTTCAAGGTCAAGGACAAGATGTTTTGTCTGATGAGCCTGGAGGCGTATCCGAGTACGATGAACCTCAAGTGTGAACCGGATCGTGCGATCGAGTTGCGAGAGCAGTATGATGGGATCGCGCCCGGGTATCACATGAACAAGAAGCACTGGAACACGCTCACGCTCGATGGGAGCATCCCGGCGGATGTCGTCCTCGAGCTCGTGAGGCACTCTTATGACCGCGTCGTTTTGGGGTTAAAGAAGGGCGAACGCGAGGAAATCAAAGAGGCTCTGAGCATTCATGATGAGGCGGTCGCTTGATCGGGGGCGCGCGATCCATTATCACTCCAGGCACGCAAGCGTACTCATCCATCCTCGCCGCTCTTACCCCCCTGGCGAATGGTGTGTGAGCCTCCTGACCAGTTGGCCCGTATGGTGATCAGGGATGATTCCGGGTCGATTCACAGAGTAGAGAGATGGTGGAGAGTCACATCGAAATCAGCGACGAAGAAGTCCTCGCCAGGATCGCTGACGGGGAACAAGAAGCCCTTCGGATACTTTATCAAAGGTGGTCGTCTTCTCTCTTGGGGATCGCGCTCAAGTTTATGAAGTCGCGTCCCGAGGCCGAGGATATCACCCATGATGTCTTGCTCGAGATCTGGAAAACGGCCAAAAGCTATGATCCAGACCGCGGCGCCGCGCGTACTTGGATTGTAATGAAGATGCGCAGCAGGGTCATCGACCGGCTGCGCAAAGGAAAACGCCGCGCAACGCTCTTGCTCGAGTCACAGGATACGCTGGCCCCCACGCATATCAGCGAAGATCCTGCCCTGACGCTCGAGCGCCGACAACTTCGGGAAACGATCAAGACGCTCTCTGAGCACCAGCAAGAAGTGATCGAGTTGACGTATTTTGAACACATGACCGCTGTGGAGGTCGGGGAAGAACTCGGCATCCCGACGGGCACCGTCAAGTCGCGTCTCGCTGCTGCACGCCGCGCGCTCAAGGAGCGCCTCACTCGTGATGAGGGAGGCACGCCACAATGAAACAGCTCGATTTGGACATGATGACCGAGTTCCTGCTCGGTCGGCTCGACGAGAAAGAGCACGACGCGCTCGAGGCCGCCATTGCCTCGGGTGACGCGCGCACGCTCGAACTCCTCATGGAGGCCGAGGCCCTCGTCGCCGATCTCTGGCTCGCCGAGTGTGAACCGGTAGAACCTTCTGCCGGACTACACGACAGGCTCTTTGCCTCCATCGAACCAGAGGCGGGCTTTATGGGGTTTGCTCAGATCATCTCTGATCTGATCCAGGAACCCCTCGATGCCGCCCGCGCTTACCTGGAGTCGCTCTCGGACCCTGACGCGTGGTTCCCCGGTTTGACGGCTTCGTCGTGGATCGTACACGTCGAGGGCGGCCCGGACAGGCAACAGGCCGTGGTCGGATTTATTCGCATCGATCCAGGCGGAGAGTTCCCCGAACACCGCCACGCTGGCGAAGAGCTGATGTTCGTCCTCCAGGGGACCATCCTCGATGGTGAGAATCGCTACGAGCGAGGACAACTCATCGCGATGTCACCGGACACAGAACACAACCTCACCGTCGCCGAAGACGATGAGCCCGCGATCTTCCTGACCGTGGTCGATCAGGGGCTCCACATCATCAGCGAATACGGCGAGGTCTTCTTCGGGCCGAGCTCACCAGAGATTTAAAGCGGAACTCTCGATGAAACAAACAGAGGTCGTGAGCTCTTCGCTCACGACCTCTGTTTGTTTTTGACATGAGCAGCCAGCGCGCCTCGTCATCATTTCGAGGGTTTGACCAATGTCATCGTGCGCGCCTCGTGATCGATGACGATGTTGTATTTGTCGCCATCGATCAAAACGCGCGCGTCCTGATCGCCGTCGCCGTCGATATCTTCGATCGCGGCGACCTTGATCGCTGGCGCTCTTGGCAACATGCCATCCTCGTCCTCTTCCATCTCTTCGTTGGTCGTGGACGCGAAGATCATGCCGCCGATCTGGTCAAAGCCCAGCTCGAGAGGTTTGTCCCCTGTGGCGTCGATTCCCTCGAAGTTCGAGAACGCGGGAGATATGAGATCCTGGTACTCGACCCCCTGACTGCCGCTCACGTTGACGCAGAGGACGTGCTCGATGCCATCGGCTTGCTTCGGGTAATAACAGGTTTGATTGTCCTTGTAGGTCGTGCGGCGCGCGATCTTCCACGCATCTCCATCTCGTTCGAGCAAGACGTTGTGAGAATCGCCTCCGGCTCTGCTGCCACAACCGAAGTAGGTGATGTAGACCTGCTCCTTGCCGCTGTTTGAATACTTCCCCGGTCGAAGGGTGAGGTTTTGCACCAGCCCCGAGTCCTCACCTTCGACAGACCAGCTTCCCGCGCATTCTTCGCAGCCGTCCTCGGTCAGCTTGTCCTCGGCGCATCCCATCGCGAGCGCGATGGTGCGCCTGTCGATCGTCCCCCCGGTGGTTGCTTTGGCCGGTGCTTTCGCGCTGGTCTCTGTCGGCGCTGATGTGGTGGTCGAGGTCGTCTCGACCACCACATCATCCGCAGCATTCCTGGTGGATTTCTTACACCCGAACGAAATCGACAAGAGCATCGAGGTGACGGCTGCGAACAGGAGCAAACGTCTGCGCATGGGGCCTCCGATATGGATTTCTTAATGTTGCCAGATCATGTGTCCGTGCGGTTCATAGGCGCGTAGAGCATCGAACAACCCGTCGGGGGTGTCTGATTCCAACACGAGCTCGCGCTGGAACGGATCGATAAAGCGTTGCTCCAGGCAGTGCTCCAGCATCGAGAGGAGCGGGTCCCAGTAGCCATTCACGTTAAAGAGGCCCACGGGCTTGCTGTGGATGCCGAGCTGCCCCCAGGTCAGCACCTCGAACAACTCTTCGAGCGTGCCGAACCCGCCAGGGGCTGCGACAAACGCATCGCTGAGGTCGATCATCATCGACTTGCGCTCGTGCATGGTCTCGACCATGTGCAAGGTCGTGAGCTTGCTGTGCGTGATCTCGGCGCGGTGGAGGCCATGTGGGATCACGCCCGTGACCTCGCCGCCTGCCTCGAGCACGGCGTCTGCGACTGCTCCCATGATACCTGTGGAGCCGGCGCCGTAGACGAGTCCGATGTTTGCCTCGGCCATGGCTCTCCCGAGCTCCTTGGCGCGCGTCACGAATTCAGGTGAAGCACCGGGGCGAGAGCCACAGTACACGCAGATGTTGCGGACATCAGTCATAACGAAACCTCGTGCTTGGGTGCTCTGGTTGGCGAGTGAGCTTTGGGGGCTCGTGCTGCTTTTAGCGAATGCGCGCCGTGGGAGCAATGGCGCAATGTATTGGAGGGGGAAGATCAGTCCAGCGCGACGTGCAGCATGTAAGGGCCATCGAGAGAGAACATCCTCGATGAGTATGGCTCGACGACGATGAAGTAATCGCCGTCTTCATCGATCTCGCGAAGGATCGCCGAGAACGCTGTGTATTCGGTGGCCATCCGGTCATCGTTGCTGGTGATATAGTCGCCAGCGTGATCGAACAGGTGGAGGACAGTGTCGGCGGGGGCGAACTCGCTCGTGCTCGGATCTCGATCGGTCCACACGGCGAGTTTGTCACCGCGTTTCGCGTGGACCGCGAAGACGTCATAACCCACCGCGTGCACTGCCTCTGCGTAGGAAGAGACGCGCACCGGAGGGTGGAGCCGTTGCGCGGTCTGGCCGCTGTGGTTGTTGTGGTGCTCGTCGATAACCGGCGCGTTCGTGGTGTCGGGGAAGCTCGAGAAGAACGTCACATCGAGCGGGACGCCGCCCTTGCGCATGAACTCTTCGCGTACCCCGAAGCGGTAGGTGCCTGCGGCGGGGCTAAAGAAAGCATCGCTCGCGCCTGCCAGGTGAATCGCGCCCGCGGGTGTCATCCTCGCGAGCTGTGGCGAGGTGTGGTCAGCCTGGCTGCTCGCCGTCAACGAGAGCATCTCGCCCTCCTCGAGCCAGATATCGAACCAGTGATAGACGCCGCTCTCGGTGAGCGCGATCTCGTTTTGGAGCGGCAGCGTGGCTCGGGTCGCGCTCCACGTCACGCTCTCTGCTCGAAGGGTGTAGTCGAAGTCAGGGCCACCCAGGAAGCGTCGCCCCCATTCATGAGAGGCCAACTCGAGGTTCCTCAGGTCATCGAGGAGCACATAGAAGACGGTCGTCCCGTGCGCGTCTTCGGGCAGGCCGAAGGACACCGCAGCTTCTCCGTCGCGTGGCGCGGCGAAGTCGATTTGATCGAAGAACCCATCCTCTTCGCGGTAAACCGTCAGGGCAGGTTCCAACGCATCATCGCCTTGAACGGCGACGCGGACAGCCTCGCCGGGGGCGAGCTCCAGCAGGAAATAGTCTGTGTCGAAGTGCTCCATGCTGGCGACCGGAGCGCCGATTTCAGCGCGCCAGCTCGAGCCTGGACCGATGCGCGTGGGCACATCCGGGGAGTCATCGACTTCGCTGATGGAGAGCGCGTAGGGGACCTCTTCGCGCAACGCCGTGGCGTCGATGATCAAGAGGTATGGGCGCCCACGCTCGAGGTCTGCTACGAGCTGGGGATCGAGCGAGTCACGGCGACCATTGTCATTGTGCGCGACGACGCGCTGCTCGACCGTGTCCCAGAGGTAGAGGATCGGATCGATCCCCGTATGCACGGGCTCGCGATGGCAAACCACCTCGGCCATGACCACTTCGTCCCGGTTCCAGACGAAGCGGTGGACGTCCGGGCGAAAGTCGTCGAGTGATTCTGTCCAGGTGCCTGGAGCTTCGAGCGAGTAGCCGTGAATGCTCTCGCTCGAGGTCTCGATCCTGTAGCCCGAGTCATCGCCCTGCCCAGATTCCTCGACCTCGCGCGCGTCGTGTACGGCCAGGTAGTAGGTGCCGCTCTGGTGGATAAACGCTGCGCGGCCATCGCCAACGCGCGCCGTGAGGTCACGACGATAGCGCATGTCAGGGCCCAACAGGACGGTCTGAATGCCTTGCTCGCTCAGGTCTTCTCCTGTGCGAGAGACCTCCCAACGGAAGAGCGTCCCGGCGTCGAGCTCGACGCTAAAGATGTCCATGTCCGATTCGGGGCGATCGGGCGCGTCGAGCGCGCCCGCCAGTGATTCTCCGACCGTGAAATAGGTCGATTGATCGAGCCCTACGCCGCGGTCCACGAGATCATTTGGCTCGCGCTCCATCCTCGCGCCGCGTTGCCACGGAAGATCCGGCGCGATCGGGACATCCCAACCAGGATTGTCTTCTGAGTTTGTATTCGGGGAGTCGGGCGTTTCGTCCTGCGAGGTTCCTGGCTTATCTGGCTCAGGATCGGCCTCGGGGAAAAGAATCACGACCGGGGGAGGGGACTCTTCGCCAACATCAGAGAGATCCTGATCACCACATGCGGTGAGACCACTCGACGCCAGAAGCAGGATGAATGATGCAAGAAGGCAATCATTCACGCGTTGGCGTGACGAGCGCTCGGGCCCCTGAGTTTGATGGCGAAGTGAGTTCATTTCCTCTTTCGAAACCTCTTATAAACCGTTGGTCAACTACCAGATTTTCGCGATCGAAGCAACAGGAGTGCGACATGTAGGAGTGGCTCTCTCTATCGTCATCTTGAACTTCTGTGGCGAACGGGGGATAAGAGGAGGTCTGAAGAGAACAGCAGCAGTATCGTCGCGTCGCGCAGACGCGCGAGGAAAGAAGCAGGAGCACTCCATGACCGACGTTCGCGAAGAGATCGCACGACTCATCCCACAACTCGATCACCCGGACGCCGAGCTCCAGCGCGGCGTGATGGACCAGATCGTGATCATGGGCTCCGACGCGATCGATCCTCTGGCGGCGAACCTCAACTTCGCCGAGCCCGCGGCGTGCGAGGCGATCGTGCGCATCCTCGGTGAGATCGGGGACACGAGCGCGATGGTTCCCTTGATGCGCTTTGTCTTCGACAACAAGGAGAGCATCGAGAAGTCGGACGCGCGCGGGCTCGCTATGCGCGCGATCATGCATCTGGCGCAACCCTCTCATGCCCCCAAGCTCTTCGACTTCCTGATGGATGTTCGTCATGACCAAGACCCCTTCGTGCGAGGTTGGGCGCTCGAGGCGATGGGGAAATTTGGTGACGCGCGCGCCGAGCCGATCTTGCGTGATGCGCTCTCGGACGAGCACGACTTCGTGCGCGAGCGCGCCACGAGCGCGCTCGACGCGCTCGAGGACTCGGGCGGACGCGAGCAGGGTCTCAAGCGGGAGCTCTCGGACACCGAGATCCTCCAGAAGCTGCGCAACGCCAAGGACGGCGAGAAGACGTTCTATCTCAACGCGCTCGCTGAACGAGATGACGCCTTCGAGCTCGCCGCGAGGCTCGTGCGCGAGGGCAACAAGGGGGAGCTCACGGGCCTGCAACTGATCCTCAATATGGAGGATTCGCGCGGCCGTGAGGTCGCGCGCAGGCACTTTCGAGCCACGGACAACGCTGCGCATCGCGCGATTTGCCTGCGTATCCTGGCGAGGTTCCTCCAGAGCGATGCCTCCCCGGAAGAGATCGCGATCATCCAGGCCGGGTTCCAGGACAGCGACTCTTTCGTGCGCATGGCTGCGTCGGCTGCTGCTGGCGTGAGCGGTGATGAGGACCTCGTCAAGCGCGCCATCGGCGCGCTCAAGGGGCGCGACATTCACGCGGCGCTGTCCGCGGCCGAGGCGCTCGGTCGAGGGCTCACGCCAAAGATGAAGCGGTTTGTCCCGCAACTTCGCGACGCGCTCGAGCAGGCGCACTACCTTCGCCTTCGCACCCGCGAGGAAGAGCCCGCCTTGCTCGAGGCGCATCTGCTGCGAGCGATCAACAACCTCCTCCCCGAGGTCGTCGTCGGGAGAACGGATCTTCAAAACGATGCGCTGCGTTCGCTGGAGAAGGCGGGTCCCTTCTGGCCCGTGATCGTGAGCGCGCTGAGGCTCCTGCGCGATGCCACAGCGGAAGAGCCCGCGCGCGCTGACGAGGATCGTTGGACCAACAGCCAGACGCGTTACCTCGTGGATCTGCTCGACAACGAGGATGACCGCGTGCGCTCGCGTGTCATCGATTTGCTCAAGCACGCGGGGGCTCCTGGCGAGACCTCGATCGCCACGGCGGTCGAGCGCTTGATCCACGACGCGTCATTCGATGTCGTCGAGGATGGTATCCCGCTGCTCGAGCTCGCTGGCGGAGAGCGCTCGAGGACCATCCTCAAGGATCTCTCGTCGAGCCCGGACGAGCGCATCGCCAACGCGGCCGCGGCCGCGTTGCGAGACCGGCGCAACAGCCAGAGCGTGATCGACGTCAGCTTCTTCCCATCGGACTCGTGAGCCGCCACATGTCGCTGTCGCCATCTTGGTTGACAGCCTCTGGTGCCAGGGCGAAGGTGGTGGACATATACCGGTAGCATACCCCATGTGGCGCGAAGGCGAGTGATGTCAGAGGAGCCAGAGGACGGCCTTGAACCAATCAGCGAGGGGGGCCTCGATGAGAACACCGATCCCGACATGAACGCGCGGGATCCGCTCCGTCAAAGTCAGGAGATCTTTCACTCGCTCGGGCACGAGGATCAGATCGCCGCCACTGGCGAGATGGACAGCGTCTCGATCGGTTCGGTCAACCCGATGTGGCAAGAGACGCCGCTCGGGGGCAATGAGCAGGACGCCGAGCTCCCCTTTCTTCCCGCTCCTGACTCTGACGCCGCCTACTCCTTTGACTTTGATGAGGCGCAACTTCGCGAGACGTATCCCTCGCTCGATATGGAGCCGATCCCCGAGGATACGCAGCTCGCCATACTCACGCCATCCACCGAGCCCGAGACGCCCATCTTCGAGGACACCGACGAGGAGAAGGCGTCCCTCCAGGAGATCGATCTGAGCCTCGATCAGGATATCGAGGAGGCGCTCGCGAGCTTTGATCTCCAGGGCATGGAACCGCTCGAAGAGGAGGAGCTCGATGTCGATGACATCCTCGAGTTCGATGACCTCTCGGGTTACATCCAGGAGGTCGAGGACGACGAATACGAGGAGGCGCACGCTGCTCCGCAGGTCGATCCCTTCCTCGCCTCCGGCATGTACGTCATGGGCGAGGAGGAAGATGCGGCTCGCGACGACCTCTCGGATACGATGGGCGCCGATGATAGCGAGGTCGTGCTCGATCCATTGTCCATGTCTGGCTTCGAGGTCATCGAAGAGATCCCGCAAGGCGGCGCGCACGAGCCATTGTACCCGGACGAGGAGGTCGTCGATGAGGAGATCATCTTCATCGACTCCGGGATTTACGAGATCGACGAGGATCTCGATGACGAGGAGGCGATGGTTGTCGCGCGTCGCTTTGTCATCGAGGACACCGACCCCGAAGCGCAGGCCGAGGAGCCGCGCGTCGAGCGCCAGCTTCGCGTCGGGCTCGACGCGATGGGCGCGCGCTTTTCATTGCGCGAGCCCTGGTCCAAGTGGGCGACCGAGCTTCGCCTGGAGGTGCTCCAGGAGCCAGACATTCGCAAACGCGGCGCCTACATCTACCTCTTCTCGACGATGCTTCGGTTGCATGGCGAGGCTGGCGCTGCGAGCGCTTCACAGCTCGAGAGCGCGGCAAAGGATGCGCTCGAACATCTGCGCGGCCCTCGGATCTTGCAGCTCGCCGAAGCCTGGAACGGCTCTATCGCGCAGTTCGTCGAGCGCCTCGATCAGCTTCGCGCACACGACGAGCAATCAGGCGTCGAGGATGTCGAGGAGCGTCACGCCTCGATCGTCGTCGCGCGTATCATCGAGGAGCTCCTTCGCGGCAAACCTCCCGCGCAATTGCTCGAGAGGATCGACCAGGATCAGACCATCGGCGCGCTCGTCATCCAGGCGCTGTTCGCGCACCGGCGCGGTGATCGCGTCGCCGCGGCAGGGTTCTGGCGCCAGCTCGCGCGCTATGTACAGGGGGACGAGCGCGAACATCTGCTCACCCTGTCTGGCTACCTGACCAAGGAATACAGCAGCTTCTTCGAGCGCGCCGCGGCCGATAGCTCTCCTGCCTCGATGTCTCGCATTCTATTGACCAGCATGCAGTATGGCGCGTGCTGGAATGGGGATCACTTGCTCGAAGCGCAGGCGCTCGAGTGGTCGCTCGATCAGAAACAGGATGATGAAGAGGCGGCCATGGCCGCCACGTTGCATCGTCTGGCGATGCTCCGCGGCGCGATGGAGAAGGGGGGCGAAGAGGGTAGCCTCGGCCTGGCTCTGGAGGCGGCCATGGCCGCCTCCAGAGCCAGGCCGGATGAACTCATCCATTGGCTCGCCGTCGAGCGGCTCGCGCGCCGCGTCGGCGACATGGATGCGCTGATCGAGTCATTCCAGGCTCAGATCCGGCTTATCGATGACGCGACCATCCGCGCCCTCGTGCGCGAGCAATTCGCGCACACCCTGATCCTCTTCGAGGGAGAGGATGGCGAGCAGGAGGCTCGCCAGCAACTCGAGCGCGCGCTCCAGGACTCGGGTGATTGTCTTCCGGTCTTGCTCACGCTGGGGCAGGCGCGCGTTCGCAATGAGGATTGGGATGGTGTGATGCGGTTGCGCTCCGCGCCATCTGTCGGAGAATCACAGGCGATCAACCCCGCGTGGCGCCGCGCGGACCTGCTCGAACGCATCGGCGGCGATCCTCGCGAGGTGCTCGCGCTCTATCGCTCCGCTCGCCACGAACACCCCGAGAGCGTGCACCTGTTTATGAGCATCGAGCGCTCGCTCGCCAGATTGGGGCAGTGGAGGGGGCTCGTGAACCTGTTCGATGGGACGCTTCGCGAGCAGCCCGAGTTCGCCGCGCGCCTCGAAGAGAATGGCATCGAACTCGCCGCCTCCAGGCTCGCCGTCGAGTCCTACCTGGAAGAGGTTCACAGGCCCAGCCTGGAGAGCCTGGAGCAGTACGCCGAGCGTCATGGCGTGATCGAAACCACGATGGACGAGCACGGCGCACATATCGATCCTCCTCGCGTGCTCGACGAACCGATCCTCTGGAAGCTCGTCGCCGCGCGCGTGCACAGAAAGCAGTGGGAGGAGGTCGAGGAGTTGCTCGAGCTCGTGGTCGCCTCTGGGCGCTCGCGCGGACTGCCCGAGCTCGAGGCGCGCGGTCAGCTCTGGATGATCTATCTCCTGGGGATCAAGCTTCGACAACCGCGACGCTGCAAGCCCGCGCTTCGGCGCCTCTTCGAAGTCGCCGCCTCTCCAACGCTTCGCCGCTTTGCCTTTCATGGGATGCTCAGGTTGGGCGACGAGGCATGGCTCGCGCAGCAGATCCTCGATCAACCCGAGCAACTCGACTCGTTGCTCGATGCATTGCGAACACACGAGGACGCGCGCGAAGGCATCGCGCCGATGCTCGCCGCCGAGCTGTTCGCGCGCGCTGGCGAATCCACCCGCGCGAGCAAGATGCTCAGGGATTGCCCCGCCGAGGACGAGGCAACGCGGGTTTACCTGAGCCAGCGTTCGCTAACCTGCGCGCTTCGCGCTCGCGACTGGGGCCTGGTCCACGAGCTGCTCGCCGCGCGAGAGCTCAACCAGGGAATCCACGCCACACCGATCCGGCATCAGCTCAACGTGTGCCAGGATAACCCCGCCATCCCCGAGGATGTCGAGCCGGAGATCCTCGAGATCCTGGGCGCTGATCCCTTACACGCCATCTCGCTGCTCGAGGCCGCGATCCGCACGAACTCCTGGGAGTTCGCGCGCGGGATGACCATCTCGATCACGCGCGCGTTCGCTCCCAGTCATGCTCCGATCGCCTCGTTCGCGCGTGTGCTCACCGTCATCATCTCGGAGTGGTTGCTTAAAGACCACGAGGGGACCTTGCGGCATGTGCGCGATTGGTCGGACATGGGCGGCGAGGGTGGGGGAGAGCTCGGCGTCCTGCTCATGCTCTCGGCCTGGTACAGGGCCGCGCGCAGGTTGGGGAGAGAGGTCGATTCGGACACCATCGCCGAGACCATCCGCGATCTGTTCAATGACGCCACCGTCGCGCTCTTCGAGCAGGAGCTCCCCTTGAACAAGCGACCTCCCGAGGAGGTCGCCGCCTGGTATCGCTCGCGCGCAGATCACGCCACGGGCACCACCCGCGTGTACCTGCGCGTGAGCGGGGCATTGATTCCCTGGTTGCTTGGCCGAAGAGATCGGAACGCCGCCGCTGATATCGCCGATGCCGTCGGGCTCGCTGATGATGTGCTCCATCTGATGACCTTCTTCGGCGTGCTGTCTCATCGCGAGATCGCGCAGCACGCCTCGGCGGAGCGCTACCTCGGCGCGCTGGCGCAGCAGCGCGATGTGTTGGGGTTGGCTCAGTGGGCTGGTGTGCGCGCGTTGTTCCACCTGGCGACGACGCAGAATTGCCCGGAAGATGCCGTGCGTCAGCTCAGAGAGGCGAGCGTGGATGCTGCCGAGGCGGCGCCCTGGCTCGCCGACTTTGGCGGGTTGCTCGTGCGCGCGCTCAGGCGGCCAGACGCGCTCGGTCCGCTCGAGGTGCTCGAGCGCCAGAGCGAGGGGGCCGCGCGCGCCGCACAGCTCGAGATCGCCGAGCTCACAAACGATCACGAGACCATCACGAACCTCGCCAACAGCCAGCTCCCCGCCGCCATGATCCTGGCGGAGGTGCGCGCGGCCAACGAGCGCAAGGATTGGCGACAGCGCAGCAACCTCGAGCTTCGCTACGCGGGGTTGCGTCAATCCTTGGTCAATGACTCCCAGGATATCATTCGCTTGCGGTTCCTCGATTTCATCTCCGAGATCGAGCCCGCGATCTTTGGCTCTCCCTGGGGGCCGATGCGGCTGATCGACGATGACCTCGGACGCCTCGGGTTGCCTTCCAAGGCGCTCGACACGTTGTGCGAGACGCTCGGTGAGGAGCCTTCGACGGGGATGATGTCCGTCTTGCGCCTGGGGATCGCGCAGCAACTCTTGCGCCTGGGGCGCGTGGACCGAGCGCGGGAGTTGTTTCCGAGTGAGCTCGGCGTCGACCTCATCTCGAGAGCGTGGTTCTGGTTCGGTTATCTCTTGCTCGATCCTCACGAGGAGGGCGCGCAGGTGACACCCGAAGGTGTCGCGCTCCAGCGTCGCTTCATGGAGCTCTGGCGAGCGCGCGCTCGGCGCGCGAGCGGTGAAACGCGCGCCGAGATCCTATACGAGGTCGCGCGCCTCGCCGAGGTCAGCAACGACGAGCAGATCGCTCGTGACCTGTATGAAGAGATCCTCGATTTACACCCGGCGTTTACTCCCGCCGAGATCGCCTGCTCTCGCTTGCTGCTGCTCGATGGGGATTGGAAAGGCGTGGCAGCGATCTGGGAGCGTTCGCTCGCGCGCACCGAATCCGAGATCGAGCAGATCGGGATCTCGTTCCGGCTCGGGTTTATCTACGAGCGTCGGCTCTCTCACCTGCCAAACGCGCTCCAACGCGCGCTCGATCACTACGCGCGTGTTGCATCACTGAGGTCGTCGAGCGCCGCAGCCCTGCATGCGATGGTTCGTATCGCGCAACAGCTCGGGCGCTATGATCTCGTGGCGGATTCGATCTCGAGCCTCATCCCGCTCTGCCTCGATCGCGATCTCAAGGCATCCTTCCACCTGGAGCTCGCGGCGCTCTACGAACAGGAGCTCGGCGCGCCGCAAGAGGCGCTAAGGCATTACCTCGACGCACACTTCCTCGATCCTCACTCGCACGTGTCGCTCTATGGCACCCTGCGCACGGACGCGGATGGAGAGCGAGAGCACGCCGTCGAGGCGCTCTCGGAGCGCCTCGACGTGGCCACGGCGCGCGAGGCCGAGGAGCTCGGAGACCTGCTCTTCCTGCTCGGAGAGACGAGCCCTCGCGCTGAATATCTGATGCGCCAACGGTTTGGCGAACACCTCGTCTGGCGATTGGTTCAGTTTGTCGATGGCATCGAACGCGGCGAGGTTCACGAGGAGGCGTTGCTCGTGACCGTTGGCGCCGTGATGGAGCCACAGCTCAAGGAGATCTTTATCGCCATCGAGCGGGCGCACACATCATCGCGTCAACCGATGCTGGCTCGCGATGATCTCGCGCGCGACATCGGCACGAGGCCGACCTCGGAAGGAATGCTCGTGAGCACGATCGCGCGCGCATGGCGCGAGCGCGACATGGAGTCACTCGCACAGCTCGCTTACCTCCAGGCAAGGCGCGCCAGAGGATCGCTCGAGGTGGGCACCGAGATGACGCGCGCGGCGATGATGATCCGATGGCTCGGGACCATCGAGGATTCGCTCGATTTGTGCTCACGAGCGCTCGAGCGCTCGCACGACTTTTTGCCCGCCGTCAAGCTCGCCCGTCTGCTCGCCAGTGAGATCCCGAACTGGCCAGCGGTGGCCAGGTGGTGCGCTCGCGAGGCGGACTTGACGCGCGTGTCCTCGATCGCGCTCCGCGCTCGCGTCGAAGCGAGCGAGGTGCAACGTCGTCACATCGGTGACCTCGACGCGGCCATCGACCAGCTCGAGATCGTGGTCGCCAACGAACCTCATCACAGCGAGGCGTTCGAGAACCTGAAGACCTTGCTCATCCAGGCGCATCGCATCCCAGAGGCGCTCGAGATGTGCGAGCAACGCCTGACGCAGATCAAGGACAGGAACGTTCGCCTCGCCCAGCTCAACGAAATGGCAGACCTCGCGCTCAGCCACGGCCAGATGCCCGAGGCCGCGATCCGCTACCTCGCCGCGTCGATCTCGATCGAGCCCAGGCAGCTTCGCCGCCTGCGCATTCTCGCCGAACTCTACGACGCGCAAAGCCAGTATCAACAGGCGCTCGCCTGCTATGATGCTGCCACGCGCATCTCTCGCGACGAGCGACTCAACGCGCGCATGTTGCTCCAGATGGGGCATATCCTCGAGCTCAAGCTCGGAGAGTTCGAGCCCGCAGCTCGCGCCTACGCGCGCGTCGTCGAGCTCGATCCTGATAACGCGCAAGCGCTCCAGGCGCTCGTGCGCGTGCGTCGCAATCGCGGTGATTTTCGCGGCGCGATGGAGGGCCTCGCGCGCATGGAGCGCCTTGCCAGGTCACCCGAAGAGCTACGCAAGGTGCGCACGTTGCGCCTCGAGGTCGCCGAGCAAGGGAACCTCCCCACGGATGTGATCCTCTCGGCGGCTTGTGATCTGATGGTTTATCACCCCACGCAGCTCCAGGCGGCGGATATCTTCCGCGAGCGCCTCATGAGCGCGAACCGCGCCGAGGAGCTCGACCTTCGCTTTCGCCAACTGCTCGACGCCAGCCTTCGAGAGCACACGACGCCCCCGTTGGGGGCTTACTTCGCGCTCGCGAGGCGTCTCGGATTGGATGACCTCTCGTATATGATCGCCGCCAGCGGCAGGTGGTTGAGGATGGCGAGCAGGGATATGCTCTCGTTCCACGACTCCGCTCGCCAGACCTACAGGTGGCCGCGAGAACCGATCCCCCTCGAGCTCACCACAGGGGTCTTGCCTCAAACCCTCTCGGTGGCGTTCTTCGAGATCATC
>CAJHUC010002747.1:0-17963 GCA_905146915.1 Ostreobium quekettii
CCCCCCCCCCCAGCGCGCCTGGCAGTAAACGCGACAAAGTCGGCATAGTGCCTTCCCTTACATTGAATATAAACGACTTAGCCCACATTGGGGACACCTCCCACGTATGTTTTGATCTGGCCTGGCGTAGGATTTCCTCTGATAGAATTTGCAGGCAAACTACTGATGCATGATGACCCTGTTGAATTTTTTAAACTTCACTCGATTGTTGGCTTTTAACCACCCAGTTCCATAAAACTGCTCCAGCAGTTACACTCGAATGTTCCAAAGGTACTGGAAGCCAGTGTGGTGATCCTGCCGGCATCTGCTGTCACCTACCTTGCTCGGACATCTTGGTAGCATTGCGCAATGTATTGGCCTTGATAGCTGGATCGATGAAATATGCTGTTTGCTCAATGCAACAATATGTGGTAAGCGCAATGTGATGGGCCCTTCAGGGCTGGTCCATTCATGCTCTATTAAGCATTTGGTGATGGTGACAAATTGTCACTGACAATGTGGCACACGGAGCAGTAGGTCAAGGCGTATTTCACATCGTCTATGTGACAGCACCCGCAACACAGTTCCAACACTTGCAATACTTGCAACAGCGTTCCAAGGTATGTTGCAGAAATAGAACGCCATGGCCCATGCCTGGTCAACAACCTCTTTCCCCACAATTTTCATTCATCCACGATTGGGTCTGAAGTGGCACCAGGTCCATGGCTTGGCTTGGTGGCGGCTGGCACTGAACTGGTGCCACCCATGACCAGCTCTGCACACAGGCTGCGCCTTTGTGGTGACCAGGCTTCCGGCCTTGATGCGCTTCTTGCCTTCGTGTTTCTTCTTGTGCACCGCATGGTGGCGTGCAAACTCCTCTTTGACCTTCTGGGGCACTTCGCCTATTCATGTTGCCACGCCAGAGCCGACGATGCCAGGGAGATGGCAGCACCATCGCCCCTCACCGCCCTTCACGACTTACTGGCAGCATGCACAGGTGGCTTGCAAGCCTTTCACATCCTCGAAATGCTGGGCGGAGGGCCCACACACTCCCTTGCGCCCCATGGCGAGCGCAGGGGACAATCGGTTACGGGTCGACATGCAGCAGAGTCATATGTACACGGACAGCTTTTACGTAGTATTTACATAGTTTTGCATTTTTACGCGGATAAACGTAAAAACCGTTTTTATGCATATAGGCACAAATACGTTTTGTGTTTACGGCGTTAAAAACAAGCCTGACTGAACCCAAATTGTTGGCTCCGAGGTACTACTGCCTCACCTCCAGCACCTCTCTCCTACGCCTCACCCCCATCTCCCTTGTTTCCCTGCGCCTTCTCCGCACCTCCCCGAGCTTCCCCGCCAGTCCCTTTGGGCACATTAAGACGTGGCCATGATGGGCTCATGCAAGTCGCCTGCCAGGCTGTTTCCTGCATGCGTGTCGTGGGTGCACATCGCCAGACATGGGACCGAGTCCCCAAAACCCACCAATGCCGAAAATTTATGCGATTGCCACACTGACCGTTCGCGCTTGATCCGCCCACGGTCGCTCCCAAGCACGGAAAGCAAGGCCGTAACCAGATGCATTGCAGGATGAACGCACCAAGTAAATAACAATCACTGCGAGAATGTTCATGTCCCATTTCCATTCCCCATATACGTTTCGCCATAATATACCATGTTCGTCATTAATCCAGAACTCATTCGTAACTACAAGAATTGTGGGCGACCAAGAGGCTCGGAGGGAGTGCGCAGGCCGGATATTCAAGACAAGCATTGAATGTGCAATGTTAAACCCAAACTCTCAAACAATCCAGACATTTCTTTCCGGCAGGAGGGAGTAGAATTTATGGAATGTTCCTGGCAGCAGCACCCTCTATCTCCATAGGCTCTCAATCAGCAGGATGTTCATGTTATTGCGAGTGCTGCATTTAAAAGTCCCAAATTGTGTATGGAAATGTATTAAATGTGAAATTGAGGCATTCAGATTCAGCAACCGTGAAACAGATAGAATTCAAGCTGCGCTGTAGCGGCCATATCGTTGTGGGTCAGTCTGTGTTGAGTCTGTTGGTGTCGACAGTCACAAGTGCTGCACATGAATTCTGTGACACTGCAAACAAACTGCAATGCCCGTTTGGTGCAACGATGGAATGTGTTCCATCCATTCGGTTCCAAAAGTGCAATGACAATATGTAAGGTGCTATTGGGACCGTTTCTGATCTGCTACGCTCCATTATCTATTGATGGAGCATGCGGCGGCATGTGACAGGAAAAATTTGGCTCAATGTTCTGGCAATTGGGCTAGTTTAGCGACTTCTTTTGGTGATTTGTGTAACACTAGGGGATTGCAATGTACATTTGCTGCATGTACATAAAACAAATGCACAATGCCATCCTGTCTTGCAAAGCATTATGAAATACTTGACCATCGTCTTGCACTGCTGTGTGACTTAAATATGTTACTGTGTGGTTAGATGCGACATGATTGGTGGGCAACAAGTATGGTAATCATGGCAGTCCAAACGACAGCCATATCCGTACACTGAAGTGCACCAGTTCTGGTCGCACAATCTGAATGTTGCACTCCAATTGTTGTTCTGATTGTTGGTGGCAATTTGCAGCATGGTTGCACGGCCCTTTCATATGCATCGTTCTATGGCCATGACACCACAGTGGAACTGCTGCTGAAGCATGGTGCATCTGTGGACGATATCGACGAGGTGAGCTTGGTCAAGATGTTGCTGCTTCTGTGACGTCCACCTGAGACTGGGACACTGGTGTATATGGGAGGCACCTTGTCATGCTGGCAATTCTGACATGGAAATCTAACTGCAGATTGTTTCTTGGGTGCTTCTGCAACAAGTGTCAATTTTCGTTGCATAGGACCTGTTCACCTCTGCTAGTCCAAACACATGGCTCGCTGGTAATGGAATGGCAACATGGTGAGGCCGTGTTGATGTGCTTCCAGTTCGTGTTGCTAATTTTGTACCTACAGAGGCCAATGCACATTTGTGCCGATTCCCTGTGTGGATCATAAGATGTGTGACAAATTGTTCAGGATGGCGACGCGCCTCTGACGGGAGCAATATGTATTGGGCACCCAAGCGCTGTGAAGCTGTTACTGGAGCATGGGGCAAGCACGGGTATACGAAACGAGGTGGGACCGTCTTCCACTTATGGAAGTGACACAATGCTCAAATGAAGAACATGTATTTTGAAGAGACAAACATGCATGTATGTATTATGCAGCTATATAAAATTGCTGTATAGTGTATCATGCGGTGTGGCGTGGTGTGCTGGTCAAGACTTTGGCACTGAGAGATACAAGCAAACACATGAAGGTGCACACATCAGACTGAGTTTCTAACGAGTCGACAGCCATTCTGGCAACCACATGTTGCTTGTTGTGCCAATTCTCTGCAGACGCCATTTGGACAGGTTGCTTTCATGCATCCTCAGCTTCTGCTACGTTGATTTCAATCATTGGAAATTGTTCACTTGGAGATCTGCGACCGACTATTGCTTGTGCTTTGCTCTACAATCCTTTTCCTCCCGCTGCTTTCTCACAGTGCCCCAACTTGGTATGCCTGCGGAGCTTGTGCCTATCCATTGCTCGGCTTATTAATATCAATCTTTGATGCCTCTGTCAGTGGCGGACGGCTTGAATTGCATGTGTTTCATGTCTTAAGATGGTTGCATGTACTCGATGCACAGAAAGGAGCAACCCCTCTTCTAGCTGTTTGGCAAAAGACATGGCAACAGAAGACCAATGAGGAGACTGCTGCGGAGATTGTGAGGATCATGTTGAGCCATGGCGCAGCTGTGGACGTGCCAGACGAAGTAAGAAAGCTGCTCAGTGCAGTACGTTGCATTGCAAACTGCAGACACTGAGTTAAGTGTGAAGATGCATGTGGTGTGGCTGCTGATTGCCAAATGAGCTCCAAATGAATGCCCTTTGTTGCCCCGTCACTATCAGTTTTGGATTCGTTCTTTGCAAATCTATTCTGCTCAACAAGGACACAGTGTCTCGTTTTCTCTCTCACAATCAATGCGCACACACCATGCTGGACGAAATGGACAGCGCCTTTTCTATTCTCATCGACACCCAATCTTTGTTCCTACAACGTATTCTGGTTGACGGCAGAATGGAAACAGGCCAAGCACTGTCTCGTCATCTCGCCCTGTGTCACCAGCTGGTCCGATAGGCACACGATGCCCAGTTTTTCTTTTCTGCAATCATACCCACAAGCAGAACGGCCCATGCTTTCTGTTGAACAAGGGCAGCGCTGCCCCTTTCTCGTGTGGGTCTGATTTGCTGCATTGGGAGACATTGCTGGGGTTTACAGCCCATCACATGCGCCTGAGCGAAGCTCACTGCTCCTTGGTCTGGACGCACTGCACTCTATGTTTATTGCCGATTCATCACGCACACACGCTCAAGGCGCTGGTTGACATTGCTACAAGGTGATATTGGGCACATTGCCGAACCGATGAGGTCCTCATCGCAGTGAACTGTCTCATAAGAGGTAATATACACTACACATCCGATGTACACACGTGTGGCTCGTGCGCATGCTTTGTTGAGACCCTGTGGCATGCCATCACCAATGAATGGCACCTTCTGCAGCGCTACTCGCCAAATGGGCCCAGATTGCCTGTTGGGTTTGAGCATCGCAGAAAATTATCCTTTTGGCATAGTGAAGCGACACAGCAGTTGTAGGGCTCCTTTCCCCAACAGCTGAAATGTGAAAGTGATGACACTACCAGGAAATCACCAGCAACGAGTCCTTAAACTGCCCTTTCTGGTGTCCTTGGCTGGAGGATCCTGTCCAGTGGCAGATTTTCGACGCACCATTGAATGTCATCAGCAATGACGTCTTAGCGCGGCTCTACTTGGCCACCAGGCCTCGTTCCTCCCCTTAAATCCCTTTGGGGACGCCATGCAAGTTGAGGGACGCAGTGCAGCAATGTCTTGAGCAACATTTTTTTTTGTGAAGAGTGTTGTAGAATCAACCTTTTAGTAGATGACTAACTTCTTGACAGTTGAAAAGACTATTTCGCTAAGGCACCAGAGTGTCTGACCTATTTTCTGAGAGCATTAAATACTTGAGGTCGGCGCTGGCCACTGTTGAACCATGCTCAGAATTATCGACAAAACGATAGCATGGTTTTCAGAGTAAACGCACGTGGAAACCAAAAATAAGGGCTCAGACGCTGATGATCGTATCATACCATTTACCATTGAAAACCGGTCAAACACATCAAAGCAACGCCCATGTTACTTCAACCGATGATCCACTCAACGCTTTCAGTAATTCATCGACCATGCATTCCCCATCCAATCTCCTTACCAAAGCGTTTGGTGGTTCCACGCCCATCATGGCAGAATTCTGGACGTTCCTCACACTCCAGCTTACCCACAATCAATCTGTGATACATGCTCAATTTTCGCCACAACGTCCCATCATGAGTGGCACCCGTTATGGCCACATATATCACAAACTGACCTGAGAGACCGACCCATGATATGACATCATGGAGCCCGAATTGTCGCATGGATTGCCACCTCCGATTTCCATCACCAGCACTCGATCGATTTGCGGGCAAATCACAAGTTCTTACAAATCCCCAGGACTTGCAACTCTCGGCCTCTGCCCCACTGGGGTGGGCAGATCCATATTTGTACCTCTATCCGCACACGACACGCCGTGGCCACACCCAAGGAACTTCATTGCATACTTCTCTCACATGTCACTGGAGTTACCTCACTTGTCTCACTGTCACTCCCCATCACCTTTCACTCTCCGGTTTTGCCATCATAATGGCGCGGCACCGGCGCTGCTGGCTCCACGGCATGGCACAGTGATGCCATCACATCAAAATGGCACATATCACACATCATCACACTGCACCCCACAGCTCGCCCCTGCGGCTCAATGCTACTACCGGCCCATCAAACAACTGCCAAAAGGCCAGCCTAATGTAAGGCTCTATTGAGAGCCGTGCTGCCACCTCCGGGTGCCGGCAATGGCCGTGATGGCCCTGGGCGTCATGCTTATTAATGCAACAGAAAATGATGCAATCATTTACCCATCCCTTGCCGCCTTGGGGTAAACGGCCAGCGCCCCCATTCGGTGACCAAAACACAAAAGTGGCCAACAAATGTTGGTCATTTTGTGGGAACCCGAACACCACCCACTACCGTTCTTTAATTACTGTACCACAATTCCATTTCTTTTGCCATACTGTCCATTAAAAGCATACAACCTGTTGTATTGTGTGTGTGGGTAGGTGGGTTGGCACGGCAATGTACCGTGTGTACCGTTGCGGCCCTGCAGAGTACCGTTGCGGCCACGCGAGAGGAATGGCGCCAGTAGCACGGCGAGCAGCCCTCCGCGGGCACCCCAAGGGTTGCCATGGTGGTGGAGGGCCGCACAGTGGGTGGTTGATTGGCGCCTCACGGGCGCCCATTCCCGCCACCCGCGGTCGCCTAGACTGGCCTCTATGGGTGGCGAGAATGGGCGCCTACGAGGCGCCGTTTTGCCAGGAACATGGCTCGTCGCAGGCGCCCATTCCTGCCACCTGCGTGGGCCTCGATTCTCCTCCATGGTGGGCGGGAGTGGGCGCCCGCGAGGTGCTGTTTTTTGTCAAGAAAATGGCGCCTTGCAGGCGCCCACTCACACCACTAGCGCGGGCCAACCGACGCCCACGTGGGCGGCGGAGCGGGCGCCCACAGGGCGCCATTCGTTTGGTAGCTGTCTCCAGTACCCAAGTCGTACAAAATGGCCCCCGGGGGCTGGCGGCAAGGTGAACCCGCGGAATCCCACATGTTGTGCCCTCTTCCCAACTGCTGCACCATGCACTGGCTCTGGCCCCAGCCCCAAGCGGCGAGAGAGGAAGCGCTGCAGTCGGTGATGGGATAGACCCAAAGAGAAGCTCTTGGCAATGCGACGCTACTTCACCGGTTAGTGATGCTTCCATACCGCTCCCAGCCGCTCCCCAGGCCTCGATTACCGCTCCCTTTGCTCTCTGTGGCTCCCTGGGCCCCGATTACTGCTCAATCCGCTCCCTACCATTATCCGGGCCCCAATTTCCGCCAATTCTCGGTTATTTTATGGACGGTAGCACGAACTGCTAAACAGCGGACGGTAGGGCCGACCTCTATTAAATGCGCATGTGCACATTCCCACAGTAGTCCTTCTGTGCTTTTGTGCCACCCTGATAGATCTGTCTTGAATGCATGCAAACAGGCTTCTGTCCTCCCTTCTCATGGACTGCTGTTGTTGACTGATTGGGGTTACAAAATACCCATATCGTTGACAAGAGTGCGGCCAGCGACAGACCGGCCTTGTTGCTAAATGGTTGCTAAATGTTGGTTAATGACCTTGATGTACAGTTCAATCCTTGCAAGGCAACACACAAGGCGGCTGCACAGGACACGGTCACAAAACAGCCTGCCTGCACCCTATGCCAGCAAACGATGCTGGTGGTCATGAAGCTTACCGACTAATATGTAGCGGGCTACCGCGTCCACTTGTGCATTGCCCATTCTTTGGTGACGTGCCTTGCATCTCGAAAACACCTAGAGAATGGTGGGAAAAGAACTTTCGGTCGACCCATGAGAATGCGCTCCAATGTGCAGAATGGCATGACTCCGCTGATGGGGGCTGCAAAGGATGGCCACACGGCTGCTGCGGCATTGCTGCTGAACAAAGGGGCTTCTGTGACGTCGACGGACAAGGTGACACTTCCTTTTCTCTTGGATAACTTTTAGTGCAACATTTAATAGCAACATAGCAGCATTTAATGGTTCGGAAACAGTAAATGTACATGTGCAACCAAAAACACACACCCAAGTGTGCTTGGTGCCCCGGTTTGGGGCATCTGTATTCAATTGAGCGAGTATGTACAAGTTGTCTGGATGTGGGCGCTCTACACCTCCGTCTCACTTTGTAGAGTCACAATACGTGCGCCACATTGCAATCCACATGTGGAGTGGGTGCAACAACACGATTACGGTCCCTTTGTTTCTGAAGTCAGTGCAACCCTATCGATTCAAGACGTAAGAATGTCGCATTGTCATCTCGTTCCAGATTTTCCACCTCACTGGGTAGCGCTTACCACTGTTTTGTTGGCATTTGGTGCGTTTAGGATGGAAGAACGGCGGCGCAGTATGCGAGCGCCAACGGGCATCACGAGCTGGCAAAGAAGCTGGGTGGTGGTGACTGATGCGAAGGCTTGTTGACAGTTGCAACGTTGGACTGGTTGGGGTTTGAGGTGGTGAAAAGGGAGGCACCTCAATGAGTGCGGCAACTTGACTAGCTATTCGCCATTCGAACGCCACTTGCGTTGAAATAGTGGGGCGGATGATTGTGGACATCGTTTCATCCAGTGAGATCAGCTTGACACACCCCCTCACGCTTGCAAGAGCACCCCTGTGGAAGATGGCAAAAGGACTGCGGCAGTTCTGGTTCGCTGGCAGGTTATTCGCGTGTGGACGCTCCTTCAGGAACTGAGGTGGAAGGTCTGAGGGTGACTTATTGCACTACTTTACTGCAACGGCAGATACCCCTTCTATCATTGGTTCGGCCATGGGAAAGGCCGGAAGAAGGTATACTGATTGAACTGTGGCGAGTGGTATGATGGCCATGCCTGCTGCGAGAATGGGCAGTGAATCTTCGTGTTCACTCAACATGCGAGTTATGGTGTCAACGTGGCGGCGCGAGCAACAGGCTTCGATGCGACGTTAAAAGCGGCATAATTAGGGAAGCTAGCATTTTTCTGCAAGGGATCGGGGTGCGCCGCAGCTTTAGAGAGGCAAGTCTCAGTGCGACTGACAGTATGGAAGCGTGATATGCACATTTATCCGAAATTTCCAGAATAGAAGTTTCTATGAATGATACTCCTGCACCCTTTGAGTGGAGGCTCCACTGAGCGAATCACTGTCATGACCACTGCAGCGTGTTGCCTGCACAGGAGCGGCGCTGCAACCAGAATGCTTGTGTCTGCCAAGATGTGGGCATTCAGGGCACACGCGCGCCACCAGCCAGACCACTGTACTCGTTCCAGTCCATGTTGTCGGAATGTCGGTGTTTGCTCCAGTGCGGCACAAACGAGCTGGCTCTAGGCCGCTTAGTTTGAAATACGGCCATAAATACACGTACTTCCTCTGTCCAGAATTAAATGAGCCAATTTGTTGGGGGGCTGCATTCGTATCACCTACTCGCTTGTTTTCTTGAAAATGCAGCGACTGCACCTGCTATTCATGTATTGGTTGTTGCCAAAAAAATCAGAAAGAACGGTTGAGCACAGCGCATTCAGCAACGCATCGAACCTGTGTCCCTCTATTCCAGAATTTGAACGCTCCCAGGGCATCCCCCGCCCAGCAAAGAGTAGGTTCCCTGGCCCGGGATGGCCCAAAACACATGTGCGGCCCCTATTAGTGGACTTTATAGCACTGTAGAGGCAAAGCGGCCAGCTTCGCTCAGGCTGTAACGCAACGATGCGGACTCACCGCGATGGACAACCAGTGGAGATTGCAGATGGTTGCGCATCTCGACATCGGTGAATGGCAGAAATCCCCGCCATCGTCCACGGCGATGCCCCGACATATCTGGGATCTGCTATGGCCAGCAGGTCTTTTGGCGTCTGAAGGCTAGCCTTGGAACAGCTGCGTGCGCCAAAAGCTCTCCTTTCGCTGCGAATCTCGAATCAATGCCCAGGTTGCTGCACGGAACGCCCCATCACAAGACGATATCAATTCCCCCAAACACGACTGATGGAGGGTGTCGATGCTCCATCGGAGACCCCAAGTGATGTATGGTAGTGCTCTTGCTTTCAGTAAGAGCGACGTAAAAACTCCGTTGCAGTAGCATCTCTTAAAGCAGCGTGAACCGCAAACGAAATGCTCCTTGTGGTGGATGTCTGGGTCAGCCGTGTCCAGCGATCTTTTCGCTGTGAACCGAGTTGACAATCATATCCCTCCAAACTTCCTATAGTGGCATGAACACATGCACCCACCCTGCCCAGGGCGGCGGCTCCCTGTGAAAACGACATTATCGTGAAGCTCGCCGATTTCCAGTTTTCCGATCCGAAATGTGAATGTTCAAACGGACATCAAAACCATGGTCGCGATCGACGATCGAGCTGTAAGGATCTCCGTTCCACGGCCTCTGTGCTTCGAGAAGAAGGCCTCCGATCTGCCGCCACAACGGCAGCCGCAAGTGTCCACTCTGCGCCGCGCGGCGACAGTCGCCAAGCGACCTGGTCAAGGGGCCGCTTTTGGGGCGTTTGGCGCCAGCGTGAGAAATCTGGAGTCAGGAAAGTCATGCGGGTTGAAAGTACTGCGATATGACCTGTACTTATCCGTTCTTGACAAAAATTTGACAGGATGCAATAACTTTGTAGCAGTGCTCTGGCCAAATTTTCCAAAAAATAGTAAGTGCGTGATACATCAATGGCCTCCCAAACAAATTGTTTCTTCCAATTCCAGAGAGGAAGTAGTAAATAGAATCCTGAAAGAACGGGTGATCGTACGTGCACAAGAATAAAAAGTGGTGCTTAGCAACCCAACAGAGAACGTCATCATGGCTGGTGGACGAGGGGCAGTCGCTTTCTGGGCCCACTCTGGAAATGCATCTGCATGGAGAAAATTACACACGGCAGCACATTTACAGCGTTCTGACAACACAACAAGACCCGAAAGCTGTCTCAAGCTGATGCACTGTGACTGTCATGGCATCAACTAATTGTCGCCACCCTCTTTTACACTATTAGCACCCGATGCCATTGCACTTCTGGCCGTGTCCCTCAATACTTAAGGACATAATACCTCAGGAGGTGAGCCACAAAGGCGACCCCGGGCTACATGTTGATTTTGTGCACTGAGAATCAACGAGTGGAGACCTCTTGCGACACCGCGGCAGCCCACTGAATTGACACATCGGCTTCCACAGCACTGCGCTGAACATATCCCCTTTTCATGGGCACGTTGACAGATGCGTGCGTCACCCAGCTTCCCTGTAGGGAAGCCGCCCTGAGCAAGCGGCGCAACTCACGCGCGTCATTTGAGTCCTCCAGAGGCGGCGCAGCTTCTAGGTCGCGGCGGCCTGTGCTTCCATGTGGAGGCGCCAGTGCGGCCTCAATGTCCTGGAGCAGGCTTCAGCGTCTGCACAGACGCGCCTGCACGCGGCCGCCATCCAGGCGCCGCCTTTTGGCGAAGCCACTGGCAACGGAAGGGTGGTGAGCGCACGTCAGGGGCGCCCACCCGTGACTATGAGCCCACCTCGTAGTCACCTTGGTGGTTGTGGCGTATGTACGCGCACTGGCGGTTGCTGGTGTGCCAAAACGGAGGCCGCTTTTACCGGTGCGCGCCAGCGGTGGGGGAGGCCCCACTGTGCGGAATATGTCTATGGGCTCTGCCCACGGATGTTGTCGGGGCAGGGCGGTTTGACGCAGCGCCGTCGATGTCGAGGTCGGCCGGTACCTGTTGTGAATGCGGCGTCCTTCTAGACTTCCCAATACAACCTTTTCACGAGCTGCTCTGGTGGAGGCCCGTGATGCGTGTCGTCAATGCCTCTATTGGCGTGTTGAAGCGCGGCCCGGCGTTCTCACACCTTGAGAATTGTGCGTGCATCGAAATTCAGACCTCGCCTCGGACTGTTGCTGGATTGTGGGCGCCTGTCTTCCAGCGGTCGGTACTTCCACCCTGTGTTGTGCCCAACGCTTTCGCAGCGGAGGCTCCATGGAGCTATACTCCCCCGCTGCGCCATTCAGTCAATGGCAAGCGGCCCCTGCGAGCGCTGACGAGCCTCCGTTTGGCACGGCGCCTCGGTTCTGAGCGGAGATGCGCTGTTGGTCCTCCGGTTTGACCCTCAATCCGTTGGACGTGACCTTCCTGGCGCCTTCCACAGGCCCCTTGGGCGATGCCACCGCCACCGCCGGCGAGGACACGGGGGGAACGGATCAACAAATCGCGCAGGATGTGCGGCGAACGTTGATTGCCCCGGATGCCGAGTGCTTGGAGGCCCTGTCGTGGCGTCCGAAACGTTGGAAGCGCGTACACGCGCTGGCTCGGATGGACCTCAGATGGATCCGCGCCAAGGGTGACAGAGGTCTGCTTACGGACGCGAAGGCCTGGTCGGCCAAAGGGCACAGCATGGCGCTGGTGCGGGGGCGCACGGAAATGGTCTACACAGAGGGGGAGCGCGAGTGGGCGGTGCAGCTTGGAGAGGACTGGCAGGAATTCAGGCCAGACATAGCTGACGTTGCGGCTCATTGGGTTACCGCGGTGCGATGGCAAGTGCGGCCGTGGATCGATATGCTGAAAATTGGAGCGACGCTGGTGAGGGACTCAGAAACTTGCCCGAGCGCCAACCGTCAGCTTGGCCCCTGCGCACACATCAACTGGCTGCTGCCCAGACAGTCGTTGGCGTATTGAGCACCGCCACAACGATGGCGAAGGGCGCGTTGGGCCCCCTGTCTGTGGTAGGCGCGGCTCTCTCAGTTCTGGGCTTCGCCCTGGAAGTGGCTGGGAGACTATAGTCTGATATGGACAATCTTCGGTCGGCGCGAACAAGACTTGCTCGAATCGCAGAGTGCCCCTTGGAAGCGCTGCTGCGGGCTGCGCAAGAGAGGGCCGAGACAGTTGGCAAACACATGTGAGCTAGATGGACTATATGAGACCATTGCATAATCAACATTTCAAACAGCTCTCCTGCTCCATGTTTGAAGCACACGCAGACCACTGGTTGCGACCCTGCACAGGCGCTTACTTCGTGTTTCTCATCAGCTATGTAGGCCACGGTGAAATGTGCGATCACCATCCCTTGGCTGGCCTCAATGTTGTGCAACTCACTTGTGCTACTTGCCACACAAATTAGCATTGCCTTTAAGCCCTTGAACTGAGTTTTCTCTCTTGTTGTGGTCCTTTCCATCAGCTCCCCTGCGCTACCCTACCACTCCACCCCATGTGGTGGAAGTGGTGTGGCTGTGGTGGTGATGATGCTAATTGCTTCAGTCTTGTGCATTTCTGTTTGAAAAGTTAACTAACATTGCACAATGAAGCTACGGTGCTGATGTTTTGATGGGCATCAGGTCCACATTGGCAAGTGCAATGAATGGCATGGTCCCTAATTTTACATCAACGCATTGTTACACCCATTATGAGGGAAATCTCAGCTCCAAAATTATTCTTTTCTACGCAAATGCATTGCAATCCTTTTTGCAAGTGGCTTTGTTGGCTAGAGTGAATTGCACCCGAGAATTGCAATTCTTTATGGTTTTGTTGCATCTATGTTGCACGTGGCTCATTGCTCAATTCTTTTGTGAATGAATTGTTGATTGTGTATGCGCATAGAAAGAAGCATCTGACTTTAGTTTATGCATGTTCTTTTATGGTTGTGTTACATCAATGTTGACATGTGATCAATTTTTCAATTGGGTTTGTGAATAGATTGGTGATGGCTATTGTCCTCTTGTGTGAGCACTGCTGTCAAGGATAGCATTAGTAGCTGGCAGTGAGGGCAACGCTTCATCTCCTTTATCGGATGCAGTTTTTCAGGAGGTGCAAGTGCCCTTCATCACAGAAATTTTGATAGGGACTTAAAACAGTGATGTAGCACTTTAGGGCATGGGTGGGGCAGGAAACACCACACTAGCGAAGTCTATCGTGAATGATGAGTATATCAAAGGTTAGTTCGTGAAAAGCGAGAAAGCAAATTGTTGGGCTTGGTGTATGTCACAATCTGCCAAGAGCCTGATATCATGAAATGTCAAAGAGAATACGGGATACTCTTGTGAGAGGAAAGGTGGGGTTTTGCAATGTTGAAGATGGCAAATTGCAGTCCGAAGCGAGTTTGCTGGGCAAGACATTTCTTCCCGTATTCGATGACTTGTGGAAGGAGATCAACATGATGCCTCTCTTTCTTGCCTCTCCAATGATATCCCATGATCTTCAACCGTTTGTTTGAAGGCCTTAGGAATCTCGCATCCCTGTGGAATGCGAATACAAACCATGCGTCCCCAATGGCGTCAGCAATGTCCGTCAATCCGGGTCATCGCTGGACGTCCAACGCTTGCAAAATGGCAAGCTTCGTCACAGTGCCCGGCAGTCCCATGAGGCTGGTGCGCTTGAGCGAAATCAATACATCCAATTGAGCCAACTGACCAGCAATCGCTGGCAAAAGTGCCAGCCGCCAACAGATGCCTGAAT
This sequence comes from Ostreobium quekettii, assembly GCA_905146915.1. Classification (NCBI taxonomy): domain Eukaryota; kingdom Viridiplantae; phylum Chlorophyta; class Ulvophyceae; order Bryopsidales; family Ostreobiaceae; genus Ostreobium; species Ostreobium quekettii. The sequence continues at coordinate 14,192 of CAJHUC010002747.1, forward strand.
TCAGCGCAGCCAAACTTGCCAAATCTCCGAAATTTGCAGGCAGATGCTTCATGCCCGTGCATCTGCCCAAATACAACATCGCTAACTTGTGCCATGCTTTGATGTCCGGATGGTAGGAGTGTGCAATTCCGCAACAGGGAATTAGTAACGTTACTAATTCCCTGTTGGCTATTAACTTGGAACAAGTTAACTTGTTCAGCATCGACAGATTTCCTAGGGGTATTGGAGCTTCGCAAATGCCTCTGCGCCCTCTCATGGATAGCACCCTCGCTTGCGCCATTTCGCCCACTTCACTTGGAGTAAATGCCAATTTTTTACAATAATCAACCCTGAGCAGCCGTGCAACACGGCAGATTTAATATTTGTGATGGTAATTTGATGGTGGGCCATGAGGTCAGGTCAATCGCCAGCAATTGTGTTGTCAAGAGTGATGATGGTACCTCTGATATCCCCGCATCCTTCAGCATAAGCGTCTCCAAGTATGGCATATGCAGATCTTGCAACACACATGCTTGGATCATTCCAATTCTTGGACTGGCAGAAAACATCTTCGTCGCCAGTGTTTGATCCTTGCGACTGATGTTTTTCAGATGGGAGGACACCAACCTCTTTTGTTTTGACATCGCTTCAACAGCAGTCGTGCGTAGAGCACAATCGCGTATACACATCATGCAAGTATTAAGGCAATCCATCGCCAAAGGGTTGAACTTACAAACCTTCTCAGGTATCTTGCCCTCCTTTGCTTGATTGGCGCCCTGTGCTCAAGTTACCTTAACACCTGACGTGCATTGCGTTCACCATCACATGTTCTTACTCACCTTTGCATTCTGCCTCATCCCACTCAATGGCATGATAGACTTCGGGCAGTGTTGTCAAGTCCAGCAAAACAAACTAATGCAAGGATTCCAACGTATTGAAACCCACACGAAACACGCGATCAACAAAAGTGGCTGGGAGCAATGAGCTCGATACAAGGGCATCCATGGCATGCTTCCACATGTCCTTCTCCTCACGGCACCCTCTGTCACTGATCTTGTTCACCAGCTTTCCCACGATTGCCAAAGCAAGTGGCAAACCCCCACATTTTTTGACAGTGGCATTCACGTGCTTCTCTTGCCATCTCTTTGGCTTGTCTCCACCAAATGCATGGCTGTGGAAGAGCTCATGCGACTCTTTGCAACCCAATCATTTCACATCATGGCGCCTTGCATGCACAACTTAAGCAACTTTATCCTTGTGTGAATCAATCAACACCCAGCCACTTGTTGATGCAACATCAAGTTCGGATCTGTGTCTGCGCACAATTTTTGATTGGGTGTGTCTCAATTGAGATGTTGTTGCTTGAGCATGGGTTCATGATATTGTTCATCAGTAACACACTGTCCTCATGGGAATGTGATGTGTGGTGAGTTGTATTCTGCCTGCGGAGCAGGATGAAGAGCCACCTCTTCACTGGGGTGCAAGAAACGGCATGGACAAGATGGTCGAGTTGTTTTTGAGCGAAACAGTCTTACTCTTTCAGGACTGGGTAGGTCTTGCAGAGCACGCATGTACAGTGGCAGCAAACTTGAGTGACATGTTGTTCCAGAATCAAATCGGCTGTGCGCTTTGATTCAATCTTGCCATTGTCAGATTTCGGGTACAGCGATGCTGTTGTGCATTTGCTGCTGTTGTTAAGAACGAGAAATGCGGTGTCTGTTGCCTGTCAATGACATCAGAAGAGTGACGAACCACACTCTCTGCCGCTATTCATTTGAGAGAAACGTTGCGAAGATAGATATACTTTCGCCTCAGAGAAAAGTGAATGGAAGTGTTCTCAGAGGAGCAAATCACTCCAAGGTGTAAATAGCCATGTGGTATCTTGAAGTGATTGGCCAAACTGCTAGATACTGGAAAGCACAGGATCTCCATTGAAATGGTGGCAACCATGAATGCGTGTGCAACAGTTCAATAACCGCCACTGGGGCTGTGGTTTTAACAAACGCATTTTGGTAGACCTGCCCATAAGCAACTCTGTACAATGGCTGACCAAAGCCACAATGCCAAAACAGTGAAACGTATACACAATGGCGAGGCTGGTGACAGCACATATGCAGTGATCTGCGGCATTCTTCTTCTTCTTCAATTTGTCTGGCCAAGAAACATAGGACATCTGCAGCTCATTTCATCTCGTCCACCATTGCTGTGTTGCTGGTGTACTTCTGTACTTCACCATGGCAGCTTTCAAGTGGTTGGATCGTGAGAGTCTTTTGGCATCCTTATTGTTTTCTGTGATGCGCAGGGCATCAATACGGCTCTCAAGCGTGCTGTAGAGTATGGCCACACAAGCGCCACGACACTGCTGTTGTAAAAGAGTGCATTGGACTGTTCTATAGGCTATTGAGGTGAGATGACATTTCCTGTCTTCTACCTCAGCAGGGCCTGTATTTGAGCATAACCGTGTCTTTTTTCGAAATTTGTGCATTTAGAACAGTTGCCTACTCGCGACAAGTAGTGTCCTGCTTTTGCGTGAACTCTTGCCAAATTGATGGAGATTTGTAGCTCATTTGTCAAACTATACAAGTTTGGTGCGCTGGGGATGCGAATCGACCAACGCTGGTGCTAACGAAGTCCTTTTTGATTTTGGGATCCCTCTCATTGTCATTGTCTGTGATGCGCAGAGCTGTTGGGCATCCCTAATGCAGGCAGCATTGAAAGAGCACACAAGCACCGTGGCGCTGCTATTGGAAAAGGGCGCATCGGTGATCGAGGGTGACAAGGTGACGCTACCTGTCTTCTTCCTGCATCTGCGCATGTGTTTTGCTCCAAAACACTACCGTGCAATTAGTACAGATCCCTTCTCAGAAATCGTGCTCAACTGCAAGTGTCGTGTTCCGAGTGAGGGACTGCCATATTGAGATTTGTGCTGCATGTATAAAACTCCCCTACTTTGCTGTCTAGAAGATGCGAATCGACCCACACTGGTGGCTGTTGAGTGGCTTTGACCTTGAATTCCCCTTTATGTCATTGGTGTTGCCTGCGATGAGCAGAGCGGCTGGACTGCCCTCCTTAGGGCAGCAGGGAATGGCCCTACCAGCACTATGGTGCTGCTGTTGGAAGAGGGCGCGTCGGTTGACCTGGGTGACGAGGTGAGTTGGCGGTGCCTGTTTTCTTCCTCAGCACCGTCTGCAACTATGCGTGTGCGTGTTTTTTTTTCCGAAACTTGTCCATCAATTAACTGGGGATTCCTGCCAACTGGCGCTGTCCTGTTTCTAATCGATCATTTGCCACTGTCATGGAGATTTGTGGTGCATGTGCCAAACTGTCCGACTTCAATGTCTTGGAGAAAACAAATCGACCCGCGCAGGTGTTTGTAGTCATGTTTTTTGGATTTTGAGATCTCTTTTACGTTACTTCCCGCTGTATGGTTGCACAGATGGGCTGGGCAGCCCACATGCAGGCGGCAGTGAACGGCCACACGAACACTGTGAAGCTGTTGCTGGAAAAGTTGCATCGGTAGACAAGGCCGGCAAGGTGAGACGTCATATCCTGTCCTCCACTTCGACAAGGCCTCTATTTGTTCACGTTCATGTGTTTTGTCTCAGACACATGCAGTTACTTAGTACCATTGCCTATTCAAGGCTCGCATCCAACTGACAGTGTCCATTTTAAAAATGATTTCTTGTCAATATGATGGAGTCTTGTGCTGCATATGTCAAACTGCGCATGTCCGACTTTGGTGTGTTGCAGATACGAATCGACCCATTCTGGTGCTGGTCAAGTGGTTTGGATC